>SJJU01017631.1:0-15507 GCA_012932125.1 Conopomorpha cramerella
TCCCAAAGAGGGGTAGCAGAGGCACTTGCTAAAGCAAGTACCCACGGTTCACCAAGCGTATTTAACCCAACGTGACAGGGGGTGAGCCCATCGCCGTTATAGGGTTCACTCACCTTGTGGTGTGCGGGTTTCATCACGATGTTGTCCTTCACCGTACGAGCGTTGCGTTGCGTACAAAGGCTCTGAAAAAGAGTCCCATTGGTACACGTCCAGTAGCCGGACTCGAACCCGCGACCTCCCGGTTGCAAGTCAAGTATCCGATCAACTGGACCACAGACGCTACATATATATCACTTTTATGTACGAGGGTGCACTGATAATGAACTATATAAAAACACACTTATAGAAAGGGGCTGAAAATCATATCACATAAGTTTTATCATGATTGTGAGTTCCGTTGACAGTAATGACGTCATCGTTAACAGTGAACAGCGTGGCGAGGCAACCCTTTGAATTGTGAGTGGAGCACTTCCAAATATTCTTTGTCACATCACCGATTACAATCGTCCGTTTCGAGTAATATTTGTAACCGTTGAGCAGTAGTAACGTCTTCCCGCGGATCGATTTTAAGAATTTTGGAACGTCCAATTCTGAAACAAAAGTTATCGTTATGGAATATCTTGCAATCAGTATAGTCTCTGGAGGTCTTCAAGTCAAGGGTAAATAGGTACCTAATGAACCAGTGTGCTCCATCGTCGAGTCATCGTTGCTTAACATCAGGCAAGATGGTGGTCCAACACTTGTTAACTGTGTTGAAAAAATCTCGAAATCTTTTGAAAAAATTCGAATGAATAAAGTTGTTTCATATCTTCTTCTCAGGATAGACAACTTCATCATCATCATCATTATCATCATAGACAACTTATTTCTGATGTACCTACATAACTTATTTAAAATGTATAAGTAAAAGTCTAAAGTAAAATTAAAAGATATTAATGTTGGTATTCCTTTATTCGTTATACATATTATTAAAAAATATTAAACAAAACATAAAATGATTGGGAACATTATTTTCTGACGAAAATCTAAAAACTTCCGATGCCACTAAAATTTTAAGAATAATGAAAACGTAGATTTATAAAACTAAAGAAATATTGCCTTTCTATAAACACCTACAAGAAAATAACCTAGGATAAAGTTAAATGATTGTGATTATCATTTATTCTGATGATATCATTGTCTATGGTGACTAAGAATGCTCGACATCCCTTCGAGGCATGCGTAGAGCATTTCCAACGTTTCTTAATTGCACTGCCGATATTATACTTCAATTGTATTGAATATTTGTAGCCGCGGAGTAGAATCAACGGTTTTCCACGTATCGATGTGGTGAATCTCGGTATGTCATCTGAAAAGATACCAGTTAAGAACATGAGACCTTTATAATGAATTAAGTCCTAGACTTTACTGTGTGTTTTACATTACACGGTTTATTTTACTAATGGACTCGGAGACGTTGTCCAGTCCAGACGTTGTCCGGTAGAAGGTTACCATGAAATGAGTATTCATAGTTATCTATGAATACTCATTCATGGTACTTGAACTCTCTTACCTATCTATGAATACTCATTTCATGGTAACCTTCTCCTGCACCACTAAAAAGAGAAATTGGTATTCGAGTTTTAAGCTCAATATAGCTCATTTTGTTATTGATTTTGTGCTATAGATATTTATACATTTTTTATTATTCGTTAGACAATACAGAAACAAAAAAATAAAACTACAAGCTTTTTAAAAACCAAGACTTTATTTTATTGGGCTATAATGGGCCATACTGGATTTACAAAGAAGTCACCAATTTATTTACCAAGTTATGTTCTTTTATATAATACCCATATTGCAGAGGTGCATTATAAATAAATTAGCCCATCATCTTGCAAATGCCGCCATGTTTGATTTAGAAAAGCATCGAAATATGTTTAGCCGAACTGATCGCGTATACAAAATTTCAGTTCAATCTGTTAAGGATATCTGTTTCAAAATCGAGTTGCAAAGTTTGACACATACATATATTGCAAGTTAAAAAAGCTACTTAAAGATATTTCTATTACATATAGTTATTTATCGAAATAGGAAGAGAAATATTGTACAACAAAGACAAAAGGAATTGTGTAAATCCTGCAACTTCTTCAAATTATCTTTGATATTGTGTATTGTTGTTTTAATTCTTTTTGATGCGAAAAAAAGTAATCTTAAATAAATAAAAAAATAAATAAATACACTTCACGCCTTTAATCCCAAAGAGGGGTAGGCAGAGGCCCTTGCTAAAGCAAGTACCCACGGTTCACCAAGCGTATTTAACCCAACGTGACGGGGGTGAGCCCATCGCCGTTATAGGGTTCACACACCTTGTGGTGTGCGGGTTTCATCAGGATGTTGTCCTTCACCGTACGAGCGTTGCGTTGCGTACATAGGCTCTTAAAAAGAGTCCCATTGGTACACGTCCAGTAGCCGGACTCGAACCCGGGACCTCCCGGTTACAAGTCATGTGTCCGACCAACTGGACCACAGACGCTCTTTTTAAGTAATCTTATTTTTTTTTTATACCACAAGGTTGGCAAACAAGCATGCGGCCCGCTTGATGGTAGGCAGTTACCGCAGCCTATGGACGTTTACAATACCGGGGCATCGTTCACGCGTTGCCGACCCTGTAAAAACCTCTTCACTCTTACATGGTTTTGTTGTTATTATGGTTGTGAGCTCCATGTGTCTTGATTATCTCGTCATCGAATGTCAACAAGGTGGCCAGGCAGCCCTTACCCACGTGAGTGGAACATTGCCAACGTGTCTTCAATGAATTTCCGCAAGCGTAGGTTTTATGTATTGAGTAAGAGTACCCCCCGAACAGTAGAAGTCTTTTACCGCGTTGGGATGTTGAGAACTCAGGAAAGTTTTTGTCTGAAAGGAAAAATGTCCTGATGTAGTTAATCAATTCTTTTTTTTTTAATAGCCCATTGGATCCCACTGCAGGGCAAAGGCCTCTCTTCCCTTTCTCCACTCTTCCCGATTTTGCGCTGATGTCCACCAGTTTTTGTTCTGGCGGACGATCTCGTCGCACCATCTCGTCCTTGGGCGGCCCCGTTGTCTTTTGCCGTTCGTTAATCAATTCATGTTGATATTTTCGACCACGCTGTTCATGTAGGTACTGTAATCCTAGATCTGGTGCTTAAGTCTACTATACTCTGGTAGTTGCATCGCTCTGGCATCGTAGCGGCTAACGATGTGCATTGCTGATTTATATACAATATTTTAGTAGCAGCAATGGACATGTTTGCCTCTCTTAAACTATGTTATTAAACAGCTTAGATACTTAAACTGGAAATAAACATTGGTTACCTTACCTGTTAATAAGTATGTTTACAGTTCCTGCACGCCACACAGCCTGGCTATTGGGACTTTGTTGATTTTTAAGATAAAGAACGTCAATAATGTTTTAATTATACTTTCTAGTTCTTCCTCTATAGGTAGTTCTGTGCAGAATCCTCCATATAATCATCTTTTTTTTGTTGCTTCTTGTGCCTAGTGTGAAATTTATATTCTAATATAATCGTAAATGCAAATTTTCATTCCATAAAAAATACATTTATTTAATTTTACATCTGTCTGTTCCAGTGGGAATCGGGGATAACGTAGCATTCTAATGGTAAAGGAATTATCAAAGTCCGTACAGTATGTTTTGACTTTATTCGTTCCAAACACCCATCCATAAAAATCTTTCCTATTTATAATATTAGTGTAGATTATTTCAAAACAGTATATAAGTATGTGCTATACAATAACACATAATTGAGGATCTTCAATTAAGGTCAATAGATGATCTATATGAGGACAATGTTTGTGTGAATTTTGTGAATGCTTATCAGCCTATCATAATTTAACTTGATTACCTATTGCAATTTGAAATCTGTACAAAAAAAACATTTCTAATTGTCCAAGTCAGAGTAGTAGCTATAGAGTTACTGGGGATAATATTCGCCAGTCTGTAGAGCGCACTAGTCTGCTGCATCAGGCAATGCATTTCCGCTCCCTCGATGACAATAGCGTGAACATGTTCAAAGCTATATACGGTCAAACTTTGATTTTTAATTTTGTTATGATGTTATGACAAACAGTCTTATTGAAATTCGAGTACTTCTGGGTCCAAACTGTCACTTTACTACCAATTTGTAAGTTTGGATCCAAATACCCAATACTGTGCTACGCAATAAGGGACAGAAAATATTTTCTCGTACTCTTTCACTCCTTCATGTCGTCCATATGTTTGTCTCGTTTTATTCTAAATGTCTGTTTCGGATTTCAAGTCTAGTTGATTTTGTGGTGCGTCAATCATAATTGACAGATATTTGACCCCTCAGAGGATCTCACAATATTGATAAGGAAGAGAAGAGCCCCTAGAGGCGTGAAACGTTTTTTTTTTTTAAAGAAAACCCCTCTTACGATGAAATGTCATTTTGTTATGCTCTATATTTACCTTCTCCTTTTTTATCACTATGAACAAGCGTTTGACCACCATCCTGCCTGATGTTAAGCAGCGATGTGGTCTACGATGGAGCACACTTGTTCATTAGGTACCTATATACCTAGTACCTACGCCTTTATGCTAAAAGTGAATACTGTTTTTGTTACAAATTGTGGTTTTGGTATTATAATGGTTATGATTTCCATGTGTCTTGATAACCTCGTCATCGAATGTCGTCAAGGTGGCCCGACAACCCTTCGACACGTGAGTGGAGCATTGCCAATGTGTCTTCAAGGAATTGCCCCAAGGGTAGGATTTCTTAATTGAGAAAGAGTATCCACCAAACAGTACAAGTCTTTTACCGCGTCGGGATGTGGTGAACTTAGGAACGTTCTCGTCTGAAAGTAAAAATTTCGAAATTATTTGTTGAAAAATTCTGTTGTTTTCTCAGATCACAAATGTTTTGCAAATTGTCATCCAGAGCTATATTTTTCAGTTCTCAAAAACGAAGCATTGATTTCATTGTCTAAAAGGTGGACAAAGTATGTAAAGTACGAATGCTGAAACTCTAACGTAAAACATCGATTAACACATTCAGCGCGGAATGCAAATATTGCTACGTGCAATTTTGTGCGTTACGAGGCAAATGCCGCCCCGCATCTGTTTTCATTTCAGCACAGCGCTAGGTGTAGAGTGCCTCGTCGTTGGCACAATCAATAGTGCAATTCTCGTATTCTCGTCGATACTAAAAAAGTCTCAACTTAGTCCAAACTCTCTTGTTACTATCGTTCTCGTGTTACCATCGAATTTCAATAGTACGTCAAACGGCTCTGAAACGTCAAAGCGTATTCTCGTAAACAACCTAAAATTACTCTTCTCAAACAAACGGTATTTTGGTAATTTTTGAACTCGACTAAACTCGAGCGTAAGCTAAACCAAAACGTAATCGTGATCGAGCAAAAATACGAGAATCGCAATACTGGTCTAAATTGAATTTAACAAAATTCGATTTTTAGTACGTCCGATTTTAGAAGTCCAGACAACAATGCTGTGTCGCCCTGAGATCTAGTAAATCGTTCACTGAACTAGACGATATTATTATTTATCTAAAACGAGGTAGTTCAAGCCTTGAAGTGCACTAATTTGCTGCATCCGATAATGCAGATATTGAAGGGTAACCTTTCACCATACGCGCCGGAATATTTCTAGTTTCTCTATAAGTACTTCCTCTGACACGAGCAATTAAAAAAAAAAAAAAATTCACTTCACGCCTTTAATCCCAAAGAGGGGTAGGCAGAGGCACTTGCTAAAGCAAGTACCACGGTTCACCAAGCGTATTTAACCCAACGTGACAGGGGGTGAGCCCATCGCCGTTATAGGGTTCACACACCTTGTGGTGTGCGGGTTTCATCACGATGCTGTCCTTCACCGTACGAGCGTTGCGTTGCGTACATAGGCTCTGAAAAAGAGTCCCATTGGTACACGTCCAGTAGCCGGACTCGAACCCGGGACCTCCCGGTTACGGTCAAGTGTCCGACCAACTGGACCACAGACGCTACTATTATTATATAAAAAGAAATGAGGCTTCGAGATAGATTTATTTTTTTCGATGTAATATGTTATGTAAGAAAGTAATATGTTACATAGTTTTGTTAATATGATGGTTGTGAGCTCCATGTGTCTTGATGATCACATCATCGATTGTCGTCAATGTGGCCCGACAGCCTTTAGCCACGTGAGTGGAGCAGTGCCAACGTGTCTTCACTGAATTGTCGCAAGCGTAGGATTTTTGTATTGAGTACGAGTATCCTCCGAGCAGTAGAAGTCTTTTACCGCGTCGGGATGTCGTGAACTTAGGAACAATCTCGTCTGAAAGTAGAAATTTGAAAATTAATTCCCTATTTACTATAAATTCTCTGTGTTCTCACATGATAATTTTTTTCAAACCTTTCAATCCTTTAAAATGTACTTAGAAAATCAATTTCATATCGTCATTCTATAAAATACGAACAGCGTATTCTCTGTACTAGTACTGCAACTTTTATAAACACGTTTTCATTTCAGCGCAGCACTAGTTGTAAAGTGCCTCAAACACCTTCATTGGTTTAATCAGTTTTAAAGTCATGAATGTTTAACCAAATCCGATTATGAGTTTTTAAATCAATAACCAATACAGTCCACATGATCAAATGACAATGCTGTCGCCCCGAGATCAAGTAAAAATCGACTGAAATAGAAAGAAAGAAAGAAAAAATATTTATTCACGCCGCACAAGGTAGAAATAAAAGCATACAAAAAGAAAAAAAAATGAATAACAGAATACAAAATACACATATTAAACACAATTAAAAAAAAAATATTGCGGCGATGAAAGGGCAGCCGGCTCAGCATGTTGCCGTGACTTACGCCACGACGCTGATTTTCAGCCAGTGCCCGGGGTGTGACGCACGAGCAGTCCAGCAGTGCCAGCATCAGACACAATTATACGATATAAAATAGAAGTAAATGCCGTGTGAATACATGTGTCCACCACCCCAGCCTAACTTTTCCCGTTGTGGGGATCTTAACACGTTACCTGTGCATGCCCCACATGTGGGGCATTTTGAGGTCCAGCTATCACGTGCGTGTCCCACATATGGTACACTTGCCCTTCGAATTTTAAAGGCATGTATGTGTTTGCTCATGTGAGCTTATGCTTAGCTATAAACCTACACGTGCAGACTGTGAAATTTAGAACGAAATTAAAAAAAAACCGAAGGCACAATTTAGACTGTGTTGCCAGATAATTGCTGTCAAAATGATACTAAAAAAAAATTTAAACGTCTTTATTTTGTAGATAAATCAACACAAATCATTAATTACAAAAATTATACGATAATTCCAAAAATATTCTGCATCTTATGTCGAAGCTCCGAAAACATGCCCGGCATTGTAACAAACGAGACAAAGTACTTTTTGACAAGTTTCACACTGCGTATCCGTTTTCTTTGCCTTGTTGCGAGCTTCTGAAGTTGCGAATCCTCCTTCAGTCATTTTTTTGTAGCAACCTGTGCATCGTTTTCTAACGATTTTATTCTTAGAATCTCGTGGTATTTTCACCAATGCATGTCTGGGGCGTATGGAGCCACTGGAACGAACGGAACTGCTGGGCCCGCTGGATCGAATCGATAGCCCTGCGGAAGGATTAGGATCTTAGATTTCCAAGAGGCGTTTGATAGTTTGTTCGCGGCCTGAGAGAAGCGTTATTTTATTAGAAGGATGTAAGTCTGTAAGTCTTATGTACATTTCATCAATCTGACTTGATTGAAAGTGACTTTGACAGCACTAACTACGTCACGTGCATGTACTATTGATGTACCACTTAGCAACGAACCGTGCACGTGCATGGGTCATACCAGGTACACTACGTCTTAAGATCATACGTGCGTGTACCATATGTAGGACACTAGGAAAATCAAGGAGAATCATAAGTGTGCTTGCGGAAAATTTATTTTCTTAGTCTCTTATGCCTTTTCATATAAGACTTAAGCTAAATACATAAAAAGGTAAGTTGCACGTGAGGGGTTTTTTGCTAATTTGGGCCCGCACAGGGAACGTGGAGGCGATCGAGGGAGCTCTTCAGAGAAGGGACAGCAGCGCTCTCTGTGAGTTTAACCACAACAGAACTGCGATCGCCAACCCGCCTGCCAAGCGTGGCGATTATTCGCATTTCCCTCCAAATTATCATAGAAATCATTGGGGGACGCCCAGTGGACTTCATGCGGCTAATGATGAGAAGTTAATGCCTGAAACGATGATTATTAAAACAGTGTTGTAAGTATACAAAGTATTAAACAGTGTTGTTACCTACAAGTGTATGTAGCAAGTTGCAAGGAACATGTATGCATACAATGTCTGTACTTGACGGGCCCGTTGGTGTAGTGGTCAGCGCGTCTGCATCTATTCCGTAACGTCGTGGGTTCGGTTCCCACCACTGGCAGGTACTTAGGTGGTGAGCTTTTAAGTACTTGTTGGATGTGTCTGGGTGTTTTATTTATATAAGTATATTTTTTAAAGAAAAAAAATATGTATTTAAGTAATTCCATAACACAAGTGTGTGTTGTTGTAAAATATTCAATCATTTGTTTTATTAATTATATGTAGCAACATGTGTTATTACATTAATACTGACCCGCAACTACTAGTAATAGATAATACATTAGTATTAAGTCTGGATTTTGTGCAATAAAGTATTAAATAAATCAAACAAAACGAGGCAGTTCGATCGTCATAATGCACTGAGCGCAAACGAAGTCGCGCCTCATCTCGCATCTAGCTAATGTATTATCTATGGAAAATATTGTGTTTATAAATGAAACCAATAAAAACATGTAGATAAGTTTAATCAAACGTTACAGATGATACATGTGTTTCATTGAAACAATTGAGACATAACGCTTTGGCACACTTTTCACAAAAACCCTTAACTTTTTTTGCTTTATTATTGGCTTCTTTACTTGAAAATCTCTGCCTCGCCTTGTCATAACAGACTGTGCATCGCCTTTTTTTATTCAGTATTTGATATTGATGATTAGATCTTGCAGACTCATATGTTTCTTGTGTTAGCAATTGAAATCCTGTAAAATTCAAGTCGAGATTGATTTTGTGGTACTGCGATTTTTTTATTTATTTACGTTTTTGTATACAAAACATGTACCTATTACATGACCTATTAAAAGGACGAACCTTTTAGGTCCCTAAAAGGTTCGCTTTTAATATAAAATACTACATAACGACATTGTAGATTTGACGCCCTTCCCTTGGTGCGTCATTTGCCAATTGCAAAAAAATTATTTAAACATTTCACACTTACTTAAATAATACAAAGTCGCGAAGTTGGCAAGCTTGAACACCTTATAAAACAAAGTGAGGAGATCAATAGTTTGAAGTGATCTTAGGGGCAAGACAAAAAGAAAAGCAGGACGAGGACGCGTAACGAAGCAAAGCGTCATGTCCTTTACTCCTCCCGATGCTTCTGTAAATTTCGTATGAAAATGGATCGAAAGGACATTTATATCGAGACGAAAGAGCGCTCTCGTCTTAAGGCTTTTCTGTGTGTCTCACCTTTGTCATTTATTGACAATGCAAACATAATTACTTAGGCATAGACATACTACAGTGTTTACTACTAACTACTACTAACCAAATATAGAAAGACCATCAGAAGCACTAACTCTTCAGCTCCTGCTCTTGCAATACCAATTATATTCCCTGAGCCCATTTCATATCTTACTACGTATTAATTAGGTACGATTTAAAAAAAAATAGAAACGCGCACTTACTTACATTAACTAATGCCAAGCATTCAGCTTTCCTTCGTTATTTGCCTGACGTTTCGACACAGTTACATGTGCCGTGGTCACGAGCTGACTGGAGTACGGCGGCGGCATCGTTCACTAGTTGGCTGCGAATTCGGAACTACCCTCAAAAAGTCACTATTTCGATACTTCACACTAACGGCATCAGCTGTACATATTGTGTATCTTTTGCCGTGCCGTGGCCAGTTACGAAATGGGACTAAAGGATTATGTTATCTTGAATACTTTCGATGTGAAACAAGGTAGTTTTATTTATTACTTGGTCTTGTGGTAATGGTTGTGAGTTCCATGTGTCTTGACGATCTGGTCGTCGACTGTGATCAATCTGGCGAGACAACCCTTCGTCACGTTAGTAGAGCATTGCCAACACACCTTCAAGGAATTGCCGCACGCGTAGCGTTTGTGAGTCGAGTACGAGTACCCGCCAAATATTAGGAGTCTCTTACCACGTTGGGATGTGGTGAACATAGGAAAGCCTGAAAAAATAATAAAAACAAAGCTTCAGATAGTCACTTAATATAAATTTCATGAAAATTAAGTCTTTGTATTTTTAAACGAAAGATGCCCAGAATTTTTTTGAAGAAAATTTAAATCGCAGCATTAATAGTTTTAAAATTAATTCCAGGGTGTACAAAGAGCAAGAAAATTAAGGTATAGTGCAAAACATATTTTAATTCCTTCATAACAGTATTTAAATATAGAATACTATAAGAAAACACTTAATTTAGGAGTTCTGCAACTCTGCATGAAACTTCTACTGACAAGTTTTTTTTTCGTCACATCTTTAAATTTAATAATTTGTGTAGGTTAACTGTTCCCGTAATAACTGTTTGTTTTGTCCCACTGTTAGTGACTTCAGTGATTGTGAGTGTCACACAACTTCACAATAACATTGTCAATAGTGTATACAGTCGCCTTACATCCTTTGGGGTGGTGAGAGGAGCAAACCCATCGTGTTTTTGCGCTGTTCGTCACTCGTTTCCGGTAATACGTGTAATGTCCAACTTTCAATAGTAAGTTGCCTTTTCGCGACATCACCAATTCGGCTTCTGCATATGAATATTAAAATGAAATTTTAAGAACTTATACATTTTTTAAATTTAATATGAAGGTGACTAAGCAAGATCTAAGTAATAGAACAAAAGGAAGCCAGAAAAATGTGATTATGCATTGTCTTATGCATGGAGAGAAATAAACTACACGTATTCTAAAAATACTTTTTTTTAATATGTAATAGGGTGTTGACATCGAGGTAATGATAATGTTCGATAAAGAACCAGAAATGTACCCGAATTCCTTCGTGCCTTGGAAATAAATGTCATTTTTCAATGTCATTACCAATTAACATCGAAGAAAAAAAACTTTGAAGGTTATGTTCATCTCTTCACATTGATGTCCATTACGTAAATCATTGCATGCACTTTCGAGAACACTGAGCTCACCATTACAGACATATATTTACGATATATTTTATTGCGGCAAGGTAAAATGACTTTTATTCCCAAGGCACTTGTTCCCTTTCGAGCACTGGTGCATTTAATATGTTAAATGTTATATTCAGAAAAACTACCGGTGTTTTATTTGCATTGCGAAATGTTGTACAGAAATTGAAAAACGCGAAGAAAAATACTTAAAATTTGCAAAGCATGCATAATTAAGTTTAAGAGTTACAACCCTAATTATTACATCTACCTATATTTTATCGACAAGTATTTTTCTTCACATCTCTAAATTTAACTATTCGCGTGATAACCAGTTTTGTCCCACTGTTAGTAACTTCAGTGATTGTGAGTGTCACACAACTTGACAATTATATTCTCAACAGTGTACACAGTCGCCTTACATCCTTTAGGGTGGTGTGACGAGCAAACCCATCGTGTCTTTCCGTGGTTTGTCACCTTCCGGGAATACGTGTAATTACCAACTTTCAATAGTAAGTTGCCTTTTCGTGACGTCACCATTTCGGCTTCTGCACAATGTTTCAAAAATAAAATTTAATTTTACAAGGTTGTACGTTTCAAAAGCTTCACCATTAACTTAACAGATAATAACTCAAATATTCTATAATTCTCTTAGTCTGACCGCCATCGCTATACTGCGCCTTAGGCACTGTGCGGGGAGGTGGGAGGGCAAAACAGTTATCATCGCTGACGGCGGCAACGGCCTTCCTACGCCCCGCCTCCCCGCGCAATACCTAAGGCGCGGTATAGCGGTTGCGATCAGACTTATAGCACTGCACTAAATTATGTTTCTATAATCCATATTAAAATACGGAGCGAGTCGGAAATACCCTTTTAAGTCTTATACTGTTTCTGTAGGTCCTACCGAATACAATTCAGAATATGTGTTCAGAAGGCCTCTGAACGAAAATAAATCTAAATAAACAGAAGACTTCAAGGGTATTTTCGACTCCTCCTGTCGAGTCGTCTCAAAAGAAACAGCGAACAGATACTTTATAAGATGGTAGCCATCCCCATGCCTCTTTGAAATAACAGAGAATAACTACATGTTTTGTTAAAATCTGTTTATTTACAATTCATTCCATAAATTTATAAGAACCTCTACATTTAAGAAAAACTATAACTTATCCACTTGCTTGCATTTTATACGTGGTGCTGAGACTAAACAATTGACTCATCGACTTCTGTGTAGGAAGTATGGCGTCTACTTCTTAGTGCAAAATTACAGTGGCGTGCACTGGCTGTGGCTTTTACGACAAGGTAGGCAGTAATCCCCAAGGATGGACACCTATGTATAGGTAACTTGTCTTTACGAAACATAGGTACCTACATACTTTTTTTACCTACATATCTACTCACCCACAAAACACAGGACCTTCGTTAGCCTATGTCGTGAGTATAACAAAAAAAGATCTAGCAGTAACTCTATTATTAGGTCGGGTAGCCAAAATACTAAGTTAGGCAGTGTCTTTTTGCCTATATGGTGTGCACGCCACTGCGAATTTGTACATAAGCGCCTTTCTACAAAAGGAAAATATTATGATAAAAAGAGAAAAATAAACCAATCGATGGGTTTGTAATAATGTATGAAAACGTTGATTATCTATATAAGTACCTCACCGAGTTTTTACTTTTACACTTGGTATTGATATACCAATGCTTCAAATTTCAATGATGAAATGAAATAAACCAACATTGACAGTCCGTTTAAAACGTTATTGAAAGTGAGAAGAAGAGAGAAAGAAACAATAAAACTAAAATGTAAGTATCTCTTCACCCCTTTAATCTTAAAGAGAGGCGGTCAAATGCCTAAATCACTAAACGCGTTGATCGTGGTGGGTCAAATTATCCAAATCTATAAAATATCCAACGTGTATGGAAACAACTAATTAATTCAAAAACAAAAATACCACTACTGTTTTCTATCCTAAATTATTAATAATCCCGTGCTATGAAATAAGGTAGGTAACCATATGTTGAGGCAATGAAAAATGGTACAAGGCCTGAAACATACTAGTGCTCGATAAAGAACCAGAAATGAACATCAATTCCTTGGATATAAAGGTCATTTTTCAATGTCATTGAATTACCATGACGGTAAAATAACTTTTAAGGTAATGTGTTTCTTTTCCCATTGATGTCCCTTACGTCAATCTTTGCATGCAGTTTCGAGAACACTGTCCTCTGAGCTCACTATTACAGACACTGTAAAATAACTTTTATTCCAAATGCACTAAGGGCCGACCCTTGTGAACTATGCATTCTGTATCGAGCACTGGTACATTTAATGTGTTAAATATTATATTTAGAAAATCGACCGGGTGTTTCTTTTTGGATTGCGATTAAAGTGCTGTACACAATTGAAAAACGCGAAGGAATTAAAAACAATTTAGTCGATATCACACATACAGTGATAAATGATTAGTGCTGTAACCTTTAAACTTAATTACCTCACTATTTTATATGTATGCTTTGCAAATAAAGTAATTAAGTTTAAAGGTTACAGCCCTAATCATTTATCACTGTATGTGCGATATCGACTTACATTTTATCGATATTGTTTGCGATTTTCTATTCCGTAAAATACGTGTTGGATGCAATGGGAATGAGACATTGTGACTCAAACAAGTTACAAAGCATAAACGAATCACTCGAGCTGCGATTGGTCGATGTTGTAAAAAACGAACATATCTACAAGAAACAAACGTTCGATTCGTTTGTTTTTTTTTTCGGTCTAACCCCATCAAACGTCAATCTAGAGAGCATGTACTATCTTGCCACGTCATCTGATTTGATGGTTTAATGTTAATAATGTGTCAATTAGCTGTATCCAGGCGGTGTTGCCAGCAGTATATGCTGTTCCCGTGGGAATCCCGGACAAATGGCCTATATAAATATTATTCCTATGTATAAGCTATATTATTGCAAAGTTGTATTGAAATCCAGAGAGAGGCAGAGGCACTTGCTAAAGCAAATGTCCACGGCTCACCAAGCGTATTTAACCCAACGTGACAGGGGGTGAGCCAATCGCCGTTATAGGGGTTCACACCCTTGTGGTGTGCGGGTTTCATCAACGCATGTTGTCCTTTCACCGACAGAACTTGCGTTTGCGTACATAGGCTCTGAAGAGTGCCATTGGTATTAACGTCCAGTAGCCGGACTCAAACGCCGCGACCTCGCGACCACAACTGGACCAACAGACGTTTATACTTTAGCGGATACGAATCAATTTCGTATTAGCCGTAGAACCGATGACCGTTGGGGAAAACGAGTTCTCGAGTGGAGACCGCGTCTCGGCAAACGGAGTGTAGGACGCCCTCAGGCAACGTGGACTGATGATATACGCAAGATGGCTGGCAGAAGCTGGATGCGAGAAGGCGAAAACAGATCACAGTGGCGTGCAATTGGAGAGGCCTATGTCCAGCAGTGGACAAGTATGGGCTGATGATGATGATGAATCAAATTCGTATGTAAAGTCCGTCCTGAATGCAATACTTGGCCGGCGGATGGTTGTGTTCGCGTCTACAGTGGATGATGGCGAAGTTTTCGTCCAGGGTGAGCTTCGCGTTGCAGCCGCGGTAGTTGTGCGTGGAGCATTGCCATACAAAGTGATTCACCCGCTTGCGCAGGCGCTTGCAGTAGTACGTATAGTCACCGAGCATCACTATTTGGCGACCGCTGTACCTCGACTTCAGTACGAAAAGACCTGAAAGGGAATACATAATGTAAGTAATCTGGTTTATGTTTCTATGATCATGTTTTTAATGAAACGCGCACAGACATTTTTACTCAATATTGTTCACCGGGTATATAGGCGCAGTCCACTCGTGACCACGACGCATGCAACTGCGTCGAAACGTCGAGTAAAATAACAAAGGTAAGCTCGAGCTTGTCTTTGACTATAATCGCGTCTATACATATACCCGGTGAACAATATTGAGTTATGTTTCTATGGTTCGTAATAATATTACAACTAACGTTGTTTTGACAATATACCTACATTGTTAACAGTTAAATCATTTTTAAAGAAACGCGCACTGACATTATATGAATAGTGTAAACCGGGTGTTACGGCGCGAAATAAACCAAAGATAAGCATTCAACTTACCTTCGTTATTTGTCCGACGTTTCGGCACATGTAACTTCTTCTTCTATCTTTCGCGCCGTAACACCCGGTTTAAACTACAAGGGCCTTACTAATAATAGCGAAATTGCTATTTGGAAGATATAC
>SJJU01017639.1:0-10852 GCA_012932125.1 Conopomorpha cramerella
CATACATACACTTCACGCCTGTCTCCCAGAGGGTAGGCAGAGACTACAGATTTCCATTTGTCACGGTCCTGACATACCTCTTTCGCTTCATCTACATTCATACATCTTTTCATACATGACCTCCGGTTTCGAGTACTTTTCACGCCACCTTCGGCAGGACATCACCAATCTGGTCTTTATATGTCCTTCTGGGGCGACCTCTACTCACCCGGCCCTGCACATCACCCATATAAATCTCTTTCATCAATCGACTTTCCTCCATTCTCTCCATATGCCCAAACCACCGAAGCATGCCCTTTTCGATCTTGGTCACTACGTCTTCCTTCAAACCGCAACTTTCCCTTATCACACTATAGGCAACTCGGCAAATATCCAGAGTTTGTCCTTTTAGAGTTTATGTGTTATTCATGATTTAGATCAGATTGGGCTTGGCCAAAGTTCGTCAAAAAATAATAGTAAACATCTGATCGTAGGCTGTTGAAGTTTGGTACACAAATTTATTCGTGACTAGCTGTACCGCGCGGTGTTACTCGCGGTTTTTCGTTCCCGTGGGAATTTGGGGATACAGTAAATCTGTATTACTCGGGAATAATGTAGCTTTCCAACGTTCAAAGATTTTTTCAATTCTGTTCAGTAGTTTCGGAGCCTATTGAATTCAAAGAAACAAACAAAAAATCAAATCTTTCCTCGAGTGGTCTACGTATACTTTCATAGTGCGAACCGCCAGGATGTGGAATGACTTGCCGGAGTCTGTGTTTCCTGCGCAGTACAGTCTGAAGGTCTTCAAGGCACTGGGGTGAATAGGTACCTAATGAACAAGTGTGCTCTATCGTAGACCACATCGCTGCTTAACATCAGGTAGGATGGTGGTCAAACGATTGTTCATAGCAATAAAAAAAAATTCTTCATTTCACAATATTATACGTGTTAACGAATAAATACATTATATTTCTTTCATTTCTACAGTATTTCGTGCCTGCACGATTATTTGAATCGACATTTAGACTGCGTTGACCTTTTCGTTGACAGCATGAGTAAATATGTATGACGTAAAGATAGATTACGATTCACACGAAGAAACCATAATATCTGAGACATTAATGGTTTTAGAGATATTGAACGCTTAGATTTCGTAGGAATACTGAAGCTAAACACGTCGATGGTCCCAGTTAAAAATGTCGGTAGTGCAATTTTAGGAATATGTACTTTTCTAATACAGAGAGAATGGATGAAAGGCGATTGACGAAAGAGATTTATATGGGTGATGTAATGGGCCGAGTGAGTAGAGGTCGCCCCAGAAGGACATATACAAACCAGATTGGTGATGTCCTGGCCGAAGGTGGCGTGAAAAGTACTCGAAACCGAAGGTCATGTATGAAAAGATGTATGAATGTAGATGAAGCGAAAGGGGTGTCAGGACCGTGACAAATGGAGATCTGTAGTCTCTGCCTACCCCTCTGGGAGACAGGCGTGAAGTGTATATATAGTAGGTATATGTATGTACTTTTCTACACTGTTAGATTGGCGATATTAAGATCTATAAACTTATTACGTATACATCACGTAAAGATACCAAAGATTATAAGCTGTTGTAAATTTGTACTTATACCTATACCAGCGTCTGTGGTCCACTTGGTCGGATCCTTAACTTGTAACCGGGAGGTCCCGGGTTCGAGTCCGGCTACTGGACGTGTACCAATGGGACTCTTTTTCAGAGCCTATGTACGCAACGCAACGCTCGTACGGTGAAGGACAACATCGTGATGAAACCCGCACACCACAAGGTGTGTGAACCCTATAACGGCGATGGGCTCACCCCCTGTCACGTTGGGTTAAATACGCTTGGTGAACCGTGGGTATTTGCTTTAGCAAGTGCCTCTGCCTACCCCTCTTTGGGATTAAAGGCGGGAAATGTATTTTTTTTTACTATACCACAATACTATACATAATATACTATACACAAGTTTTAAAATCCAAAACTAACTTCTATCTTCTCTCCTGAACATGTTCCGTTTTGTAGATCCGACCTTCTTAATAGGGACCATCGACATATAGGTTTGTATATTTGTGGCTATATACTAGCTCTCCCAGTAAACATTTCGCGTGGTTAGAACGAAAAGGACCCAATATGAAACATGCCGATTTTGTAATTTAAGTTTTGTGCCTTTTATGTTAAGGTTCAATTTCATAAAATGACACATTTTGTTTTGTGTCACTTTTGTTCTAAGTGTGCGATTTGTTTTGGCATAGTATAGTTGACCATTGTACCCCGTGTATTAATTATACTTTCTATTACCTCGGTCTGAGAGAGCGTCTGTAGTCCAGTTGGTCGGATACTTGACTTGTAACCATAATACACCATATTTCTAATACCGAGTTAATAAAAAAAAAAATATAAAAAATACACTTCACGCCTTTTGATCCCAAAGCGGGGTAGGCAGAGGCACTTGCTTAATAAGCAAATGCCCACGGTTCACCGAGCGTATTTAAACCAACGTGACAGGGGGTGAGCCCATCGCCGTCATAGGGTTCACACACTTTGTGGTGTGCGGGTTTCATCACGATGTTGTCCTTCACCGTACGAGCGTTGCGTTGCGTACATAGGCTCTGAAAAAGAGTCCCATTGTTACACGTCCAGTAGCCGGACTCGAACCCGCGACCTCCCGGTTACAAATCAAGTATCCGACCAACTGGACCACAGAGTCAAAGTCAAAGTCAAAATTTCTTTATTTCATCGTTATAAGTGTTATAACATACATAATTATATACAGTAGAATAACACAAAGCTTGATGCTTTAAAACAAAATTAATCGTCCCCGGTTCGAATTAATTTCTTTTACTGGCCAGAAGAGCCGGGAAGAAACTGGCATCTTTTCAAATCGCCAAGGCTTACTGCTAAGTATACTTAACATAAATATAACTTAATACTAATTTAGCAAATGCTTGATGGCCAGATACATGCCTGACTGGTGAACAGCTCAAGGGCACTAAATGATATTAACATTAAATAAAACAAAAGAGTTCCCCTGTGGGTTATGTAACTGAACCCCTCAGAACATGCAAGCAACCACCCAGCTCATTACCAACATTAGTGATGTGGAATGTTTAGCCTTAGATGTCTTAATAATTATGACGACGCTTCTATCTAGCAATAACTCTATTATTAGGTCGAGAAGCTACAATGCTAAGGTAAGTGTATTTTTGCCTATATGGTGTGCACGCCACTGCTATATAGAGAAAAAGACACTGCCTACCTTAGTATTTTGACTACCCGATCATTAATAGAGTTATTGCTAGATCTTTTTTATCGTACTCAGGACATAGGCTAACGAAGTTCCTGTGTTTTGTGGGTGAGTAGATAGGTAGGGACCTATATTTCGTAAAGACCAGTTACCTATACATTTATGTCAATCCGTGGGGAATACTGCCTACCTTGTCATAAAAGCCAGTGCACGCCACTGGGAAATGCCAATAATCGCCACGCTTGGCAGGCGGGTTGGCGATCGCAGTGGTGTTGTGGTTTAACTCACAGAGAGCGCTGCTGCCCGTCCTCTAGACTGGGATGGTGACACATGTATTCTTTTTTTGCCGACACTACACGGCTTCGCGAGTTTTAGAATTAATGTTAATGGCAATCCTACTAATATTATAAATGCGAAAGTTTGAATGGATGTCTGGATGTATGAATGGATGGATGTTTGTCCTTCTTTCACGCAGAAAGTGCTTATAAACCGTTGGTGTAGTAGTCAGCATGTCTGCCTCTGCTCCGTAGGGTCGTGGGTTCGATTCCCACCGCTGGCAGGTGCTTAGGTGATGAACTTTTAAGCACTTGTTGGATGCGTCTGGGTGCTTTATTTATAAAAGTATATTATATTGAATGAAAAAAAAACTGTATATAAATAAATATATCTCGTTGTCTGATTTCCATAACACAAGTGCTTTAGCAACTTAACATGGAATGGAGGCAATGTGTGTGTTGTTGTAAAATATTTATTATTTATTATTATTATTAAATTAGGAAGTACTCATAACATATAAAAAATAAATACACTTCACGCCTTTTAATCCCAAAGCGGAGTAGGTAGAGACACTTGCTTAATAAGCTATAGGCGTTTTGGTGATATGTTTTAATAATGTATATTGGCAAAACATCGTTTGCCAGGTCAGCTAGTTCGTTTTTATAGGTATTGATATGACCCACTTATCAGTATTTGACTTTCGGTGAACCTTATCTATACAAATATTAATGTAGTTTTAATCGAAATACCCTTTTAAGGCGCAATGTTCGGATCGCCCTGTGCCTATATAAAAGCGAAATATAACTCCCTCATTCATCATCACCCAGCCGAAACCGCTGAAGCTTACAGAAACCGCTTTAGAGTTGGATGATATGAGAATTCTGCTAGGAAGGGATGCATTATACAAAATATTCATTGGGACGCGTTATACAGGGTCGTACGAATAGCTAAAATGTAATACCCGGATAAATTACAAAAAATAAGCTCAGAAACTGGGTCTCCGCTCTGGGTTGGAATCAAATAATAAACAAATTAGGGGCTTCTTACACCATAATGTAATTCAATATGTTGATAAAGTTAAACCGTAAGGTTTCTATTCGCAAATGATAATGATATTCCTCGAAAAACAGCGAAAGGAATTTAATTAAGCATTTTTTCTTTTTCACTCCGTGAAAAATTTGATATATTAAAAATAGCCTATGTTACCAGGGGATAGAGCAGCAGCTCAGCGGTGGAGGTTCTTTTTTTTTAAATAGGTCCAATAATTCCGATGCGAGAAGTCGAAAACAGATCACAGTGGCGTGCAATTGGGGAGGCCTATGTCCAGCAGTGGACAAGTATGGGCTGATGATGAGAACAGTATGTTTCGCAAAATATATTTTCATGCACATAAAGATATTATGGTTTAAAAACCACAATTCCATTATAAAGGTTAAAATTGGACCCTTCACGTTTCGGGTACTAGATTGCGTGCATCCTGAAAATTTGCATAATGAAATTCAGGACCCAAATATCTTGTAAATTTACATATAAAATTCCGATCGTTCGGTAATATGAATTTCTGGGTAGGTCTATCCAACTGAAGGATTAATTACGTTCACCAAATCAATAAACAGCTGTTCCTTGATTAAACGAAAATTTCCACGGTCTTATTTATTAGGCTATCTCATATACATTATTTATTATATGAGACAGCCTTTTTTTTATGACCGCGGTCTATTGTTTTGTTTATTTCCTGCGCAGGTCTTTAAGTCACTGGGGTAAATACGTACCTAATGAACAAGTGTGTTCCATCGTAGACCACATCGTTGCTTAACATCAGGCAGGATGGTGGTCAAACGCTTGTTCCTAGTGTTTAAAATATAAAAAAAATGT
This sequence comes from Conopomorpha cramerella, assembly GCA_012932125.1. NCBI lineage: Eukaryota > Metazoa > Arthropoda > Insecta > Lepidoptera > Gracillariidae > Conopomorpha > Conopomorpha cramerella. The sequence goes on from SJJU01017639.1 coordinate 5,394, forward strand.
GTTTTTAATATTAAAGTAAATATTTTTAAAAGCATATTGTTTTCATTTTCAAATTAGTTTATCTAGTGCTAGTTTTAACTACAGCTCGATGTGACAACTAGTTTTATCTGAAAATCAAATATATCAGTGGTAAATTCTAGTTTTAACTGGGTATTTCTAGTATTAAAAAAGGAATTAAGTAAAAACTAGTTCTAACTAGGAAAAACGCGTTCTATCTAAAAACGGGTTTTAACTGTAACATATATATGTATACCCGGTAGGTAAAACAAGCTTTCATTTCTAATTCCATTGAGAGCAAACAAGATGAATTAACACATTTCGTTCAATATCGCCGTTTTATTAACGAATGGAATTTACCAGAACTACTCTCATCCTAATCCTGCTTTAATATTAATATTGTTATGTAGGTACGTGGGGGTGTACGGATAGAAAATGACACTATTACGATAATCAAGAATTAAACTTTATTTCGGTACTATAATTACAGAAACTAATCACTACGTTAAACAGAAACCGCTAATAAACACTTTTACAATCGCACAATCACTTGTCACTCTCTTTAGTTTTCTCTCTTGATAATCACTGTATCGCTGTTTAGTTGAAAGTTGTTTCGTTGCTCTTTATATACCAACCGTACACATCCAGAATCTTCGAGTATGTTTAGGTATTTTCTCGAGTCGAAACTTCTAATAATAATGATGTGTGTAATAATAATAATTCGATACCTAACCGTCGACTCGGGTGTTTATACCTTTTTTTCGGAGGGGAAATCCATGATCGATGACTGTCGTATCGATGAGTGACTAGGTTATGTCGGATTCTCACCGACTAAAACCCCTCAGGTGGTCGTCGGCGGTGCGTGTCGGGTGACTAAGGGATCTCCTAAGAACGCGTACGTTTCGTGAAGACAAGTTACACATATATTTAATATACTAAGGTAGGCAGTGTCTTTTTGCCTATATGGTGTGCCACTGCTGTCCGCTAAATAAAAATAAATACACTTACACATACCACATACCCACGGTTCACCAAGCGTATTTAACCCAACGTGACAGGGGGTGAGCCCATCGCCGTTATAGGGTTCACACACCCTGTGGTGTGCGGGTTTCATCACGATGTTGTCCTTCACCGTACGAGCGTTGCGTTGCGTACATAGGTTCTGAAAAAGAGTCCCATTGGTACACGTCCAGTAGCCGGATTCGAACCCGGGACCTCCCGGTTACAAGTCAAGGGTCCGACCAACTGGACCACCGACGCTGCTGTCCGCTACAGTTCCGCTATATCAGTCCGCTATTTCCACTATAGTCTGGCCGAAAAGCCGGTGACACGTGCTCTGTGTATATATGTACCATAATATGTGTTTAGATTCTATAGTACTGGTATTACGGGTAAGAGGTAAACAAGCAAAAGGTAGGTAGGTAATCCTTTGTGATGTTTTGAACTTTATTCATACCTATCGCTGAACAATAGGTTTATGTACATATATAATGATATTCGTTATGTAGAACCTCTTTCCTAGCTCAATAAAACATAATGTGTTGCTCTGTAAACAAAGAAATGGCATTTAATGTTCGCTATTCACAAAAAACACTTCTTACACTTTAATCTTCTTCTAAATACATATTGCAAAATTTTATTAATTAACGAGAGATTTATGTCAAAAGTAGTTCTAAAACATCTCACAGATGGCGCTAATCAGACATGATCTCAAGGAGAAACTCATTTTAGAATTGTCAACAAAAATTAAAAATATGCAATGACAACCCTGTCTAGGTAGTGCCATCTATTGACATTTCTTAGAACTGTAAGAAGCCACCTGTCAGAAAACCTCCCATTCACTCGGATTGTTTCTTCCGCCATTACTCTTCTGGACAGCAAATCAGATGTGCACAAGATGGTCCAATGCACAGCGGTCTGTCCGCTTTAGCAACATGGGATAGCGCCATCTATGATCCCAGGTATGAACTATCTTGCTTGTGCCGTAACTTCAAAAGTCCATAAATAAAAGTATAATTTTCTTTATACGTATATAATCACAATAGTGGACGCCCCGCGATTTCATTCCCATAGTTTAGTAGTACCTGCATCCCAAATTTCAAGCGTTTTGAGCCGTTTAGATTTTTCATACAAGAGAGTATTCCCGTTTATTCCCGTTCCTGTGGGAATTTCGGGAATTCCTTTCTTAGTGCACCCCTAAGTTACCTAAGCTACGTCCGTACCAAATTTCAAGCGCCTACATTTCGCCGTTTGGGCTGTGCGTTGATATGTCAGTCAGTCAGTCAGTCATTCAGTCAGCTTTTCCTTTTACATATTTAGATAAAAGAAAGTCGTGTTTGCTATGTACAAGTATTCAACAAATTGGTAAAACATCGTTCTTTATTCGTGGCGCGTGTGAGAGAGGCCTGTTTCCAGCATTGGATGTCCACACGAATTTATTATTATTACAATAAAAACAAATGAATACTTTTTTACATATACGCGAAATTGTATTAAAAAACTTTTGATACACTTAAACTACAAATCCTTTTATTACAAAACTGGGCTTTAACCGCACAATGACGAAGGTAAGCTGAAAGCTTATCTTTGGTTAATTTACGTGTCTATATAATACCCGGTTTAAATTTTCAAAATAATTTTATACCAGGAGCATATTCCTGTGTCACTAAAGCATCAATAAGGTAGAGTTGTTTTATTGTTACAATTAAATACGAACTAAATAAACATTTTACAACAATACACACATTGCCTTCATCCCATGTTAATTAGTGCATATATTAGCAGACAATCACTTTTAATAATGTGTATTAGCAAAAAAACAAGAGTTTGACCATCATCCTGCCTGATCTTAAGTAGCGATGTGGTCTACGATGGAGCACACTTGTTCAATAGGTACCTATTCACCCGCGACTTGAAGACCTTCAAACTGTACTGAGCAGGAAACACAGACTCCGGCAAGGCGCCTAACATTCTGGCGGTTCGCACTATGAAAGTAGACGCAAACCGTTTGGTTTGCGTAAATGGTAAATCCACTTGGTATGGATGACGTTTTGCCGTTCTCCTGGTTGTCCTATTGTAAAAAAGATTGTAGCTAAAGCACTTATGTTTTGGAAATCAGACCACAAAATATATTTGTAGATGTAGGCGATACGGGGCGGTTCCGCAACTCGACGTCCAATGCGCCTATTGTGCGTGGCGAAATTATAAAATATACTAACTTAAATAAGTGATAAGGGAAATTTGCGGTTTGAAGGAAGACGTAGTGACCAAGATTGAAAAGGGCATGCTTCGGTGGTTTGGGCAGATGGAAAGAATGGATGAAAGTCGATTGACGAAAGAGATTTATATGGGTGATGTAATGGGCCGGGTGAGTAGAGGTCGCCCCAAAAGGACATATAAAGACCAGATTGGTGATGTCCTGACCGAAGGTAGCGTGAAAAGTACTCGAAACCGGAGGTCATGTGTGAAAAGGTGAGGAGAGGAGAATGTAGATGAAGCGAAAGGGGTATGTCAGGATCGTGACAAATGGAGATCTGTAGTCTCTGCCCACCCCTCTGGGAGACAGGCGTGAAGTGTATGTATGTATGTATGTACTAACTTAAATTTTTTTTTCTTTGAAATACATCCATACTAATACTATAAATCAGAAAGTGAGTTTGTTTGTTTGTTCCGCTTTCACGCCGTAACTACTGAACCGATTGCTTTGAAATTTTGCATACGTAAAGTTAGAAGTCCGGATTAAATAATAGGGTTTTTTATATACCGGAAAAAATTATATTCCCGAGGGATTGGATTTTTCCGAAAGAATGATAAGTTTTCTTATACTTTTCCTTTATATCGCAATATAACCGAAGTCCACGCGAGCGAAGACGCGGGCGGAAAGCTAGTACTTATATAAATAAAACACTCAGACACATCCAGCAAGTACTTAAAAGCTCATCCCCTAAATACCTTTCAACGGTGGGAACCGAACCCACGCCCTTACGGAATAAAGGCAGACATGCTGACCACTACACGAACGGGCTCGTAAATTCCACATTCATACAAATTTCAACCTTAAGGCGGATACCAGATTCTTCGTCTAGTGTACCTTTCAATGATAGCTTTGTACAGATAAGCTCGTCAAAGTTTCAATTAGTTTGAAGCTTAAAAGGCTTAGATAGCAAACAATCATCTAAATTAAGCAACAGTGGACGCAAAATCCCTTTAGATAAATGACCAATACTCGAGTAAATTTTTGGTTCACTTCTTAAACGCTGTCGTCACTCCGAACTTCAGGCCCCCGTACCATGGAATATTGTTCTCGCTGTGTGACAGGGACAGCGTTAGACGAGTGGTATAAAACTGTCACTGTTGCACAGCGTCAACAATATTATTTCTTGGTACGGGGCCAGGTTTTCGGTCGTTCGCCCCGGAATATGTCATACAATTCTTGATTTGGCAACCGAGATATTTGCTAGGGGAAGGAAGTCGACACATTGTCACGCTAAGAGATATTGAAGATTTTACTTTTCGGTTGAGTGTTTGATAGACACAAATACACACCTGTATCTATACTAATATTGAAATATGGATTGTTCGTTTGTTTGCATCATGCAAAAAAATACTTATTGTTGGGAAATGGTTTAAAAAAAATACACTAAAAATAAATACACTTCACGCCTTTTAATCCCAAAGCGGGGTAGGCAGAGGCAGGAAGCAAATGCCCACGGTTCACCAAGCGTATTTAACCCAACGTGACAGGGGGTGAGCCCATCGTCGTTATAGGGTTCACACACCTTGTGGTGTGCGGGGTTCATCACGATGTTGTCCTTCACCGTACGAGCGTTGCGTTGCGTACATAGGCTCTGAAAAAGAATCCCATTGGTACACGTCCAGTAGCCGGACTCTAACCCGCGACCTCCCGGTTACAAGTCAAGTATCCGACCAACTGGACCACAGATGCTCTCAAAATGGTTTTATTAACTTTATATACGAAAGAGCCGGTCCTTCTGATACAGGCAATTATGCTTATAAGGAGGTCTCTTACCTAATAGACATATGTAACTTAAGTTAATGGAAATAAACATTTTTGTCTTTTTGTCTTGTCTTGAAAAGTTACATTATCCCCGGGTGATATTTATATCTCTTTTTTTTTAATCCCATGATTCCCACGGGATTGAAAATAAAAACATCACCTCAGGTATTAACTCTTATAAGTGGACCTGGTAAAATGTTTGCGCAGTGAATAGGAAAAAGCTTAGCCAAGAAAAAAACAACAAGCGATTTTTATAATTTATTGTTTAACTAGCTTTCCGCCCACGGCCTCGCCCGCGTGGACTTCGGTTATATTGCGGTATAAAGGATATTTTTGTTTTCCCTCGGGAATATCGATTTTTCTGGGATAAAAAGTACCCTATTACTTAAACCGGACTTCTAACTATACGTCTGCAAAATTTCAAAGCAATCGGTTCAGTAGTTAC
>SJJU01017640.1:0-13504 GCA_012932125.1 Conopomorpha cramerella
TTTCATGAATATTCTGTAGAGGTAGCAAATTACATTGTAGTCAAATATCCGTGGTACAAACTTCCAGCACCTGTTCATAAGGTACTAATACATGGTGCTTCAATAATAGAACACCATGCATTGATATCTATTGGAGAGTTGTCGGAAGAAGCTGCGGAAGGCATAAACAGAGATAATATAGGATATCGCTTGCGTCATGCAAGAAAATTTTGCAGGCGTGTCACCAATACTGATCTTTTAAACAGACTCAAATTAATATTGACATGGAGATGCAGAAGAAGCTAACCCCAAAAAACTAAGAAAGTCTGTTTACCGAATTACCCGTGATAGCTTCTACTCAAATAAACTAATCACTTATGTTAAGTACGAGTAAGACAAGTGAGCAATAATTATTTTGCTTAAGAATGTGAAGATCGTAACTAGCTGTATAAAATAATATTCTCAATTCCAAAAGAATAAATGTTTTAAATTTTTACGAGGTAGCTAAATCTAAAAACTAACAGGATCTCTTTTTATTGTTTTATTATGCATGATAGAAACTGTACGGTAACATAGCTGTAAAATATCTTTTTATATATATATTTATGTATATAATCTACCATATTCTTAGTTATTAATTTTAAAATGTTTATCTTTAATAATAAATAAATTGTTTCTTTCGTATTTTCCATTTTGCTTTCTTTGTAACGACAGTATAATTCTAACATATTGCCCATAAAATACTAAGATCCACTTTTAAAACCGAATAAAACAGACTATTTAGCTACTTTATGACGCACCCTAAACAATAGCAAAAAAACATCCTAATGGAGAGCGTTACCAAAGCGTGGTGACAAAATAACACTAAACTAACAACAATACACAATATAATACAATAAAAGCATGATTATAAAGTATACTTCGTCAGGCCTATTTATAAATACTGCTATGCATGCTGTTTAGCCCGAATGTGCTCTACATCTGCGGAGGCTCGTCAACACAAATATATGAGGCGTGATCTACTCTCAGCAGACACTGATAACAAACTCAGCCATTGCCTCAGAGTTCAATCGATTAATATGAGATAAGCATGATTAGTGTCGTTTCATATGCCCAGCCTAAAAATACAAAGCCTGTGAGTAGTATTTTAAATAACTAAGCTACCTAATTACATTTCCATAGTGTCCTTCGACCAATAAATACTACTGCTGTAACTAGCGCGCGCGAGCAATATGTATGATCGAACACATTAATTTTTTGGCAATCAATATAAAGTGAGAAAATTAAAACAAAATTCAATACAATAATAAAAAATTGAAAAAAAATTAAGTATATTTCGTTGTCTGAATTCCATAACACAAGTGCTTTAGATACTTAACATGGGATGAAGGCAATTTGTGTGCTGTTGTAAAATATGTATGTATGTACAATTGGAATCAACTAATTAACTTAAATAATGTGCAATAATGTATAGGTTTGTATACCTAGATGTGTCTAGACCCATTCATTTGTATACATATCTTTCACTAGTTATGTATAAAAATGAATGAGCCCCGCGGTTTCGTTCGCGTAGTTCTCGTATTACATACAAACCTCTATTGAGTTACGCGTACCACAGGATAGTGATGAAAAGTAGCCTATGTCCTTTCTCAGGCTCTGTATACAAATTTAATTTAATTTGGTTCTGTAATTTATTTTATTTATTTGTTTTAAGGTTTATCCACAGAAGTGACACTCTTGACACTCACACACACACACTCTAGCTTTGGCATGAAAGACAACAGACAGGCAGAGTTATTTTCGCAATTAATAAAATTAGTAAAGGTATACTTCGATGTGTTTAGAATGCAGGATGTCAAAAATGGGAGATTGGATCTTCTGGGTTGGATCTGGATCCGTTTGGTCCCATATAAATTTGGTTCAGTTCCGACAATGACACCAATGAGAAAACCACAGTAGGCAGAGACACCTGCTAAAACAAATACCCACGGTACCCAAAGAGCTCCAAATGCCTAGTATAGTCAGTGGGATCTATTAGGCTAGTAATAATAAAGATCTTTTGCACACCCTGTTTAATACACACAAAATAATGCCGATACGTCCGGAACACGACTCTTAAGCTCCTAATGGTTCAACGGGATGTGCCATTGTACTTTCGTTTGCGAAATTCCGCTTTAACCTGAACCCGACATTACTAGGAATATCAATAGCAACAGAGATCAGTTAATACAAGTCTCGAGTATGAATGTTTCAGTTTGTCAGTGTTCTGCAGAGTCTCCAATATCGATGGCCGAGTGGAAAATTTATGTAAGTAGTAGGATGTTTATGTAAATTTTGCTCGGAAATTGCTTCCTACTGGGAAGCTTTGGTTGCTTGTGAATACGGTCCGGCGCCGGACTTCCTCAGCAGTCAGTGGTATGGGGAAATAACACTGTATGTGAAAGGACCACGAGCTTCAGGAACGTTTTTGAACTCTTCAATATGAAAAATGTTCACTATGGCTATGTGGAAAATCGCAGTATAGTAGTGCCGTGTGGTGACGGCGAATAGAATACATGTGTCACCACCCCAGCACAACTTTTCCCGTCATGGGGGTCGTAAGAGGCGACCGAGGGAGCTCTCCAGAGGACGGGCAGCAGCGCTCTCTGTGAGTTAAAGTACAACACCACTGCGATCGCCAACCCGCGTGCCAAGCGTGGCGATTACTGGCATTTCGCCCCAAATGACGGATCTCATCGGGGGAGGCCCTCGTCCAGCACGTTATGTGGCTGATGATGATGAGTAGTGAAGCTGTTTTTGTTGACGAAGACTTGCAGTTTCTTTGTCAGCTCCTTAATCATTAACCAAGTCTCACAGCTGAAAAGCAACACCGACTACACTACTGAAACTGATCAATTGTGCACACAGTAAACTTCAGCAACCCACAGCTGCTAGAGAGGATCCTAGTGGTCTAATGCCAAAGTGCATTAACACGAGCTTGTTCTATCCGGGACATATAATTATTCCCAACCACTTTCCCACCTCTGTGATTCCTGTTAGAGCCAGGATCTACAGCGGCATTCAGAATAGACCAGAGCTCAATCAATGACGACTGGGCTAGATACCGGGAGGGCTAACCTTCTGTCTTGGATCCCACATAACAAATAAGCTAAAGACGTTATAGAAATAAGAGGAACAATACATTATGCATTGCATTGCAATGGATACATAATTGATTTTTTACTTCCCTAATCTAAATAGTGGGAGACAGCATTATTTATTACAAACGAGGCACAAATTGCCTTTTGGGAGAGCGCTTTTTCTATGTTGACGCAAACATTAGCCTTCCGAGAAGGACACTTGTTAATATAGGTAAGTACTCTTCACGTCAAAGTGTGTACCCCACACAGAGGCACTTGCTAAGCAAATGCCCACGGTTGAGACGTATTTAACCCAACGTGACAGGAGCTCAGCCCATCCCCGTAATATGGTTCACACACCATGATTTACGTGTGCTGGTTTCATCAAGATGTTTTCTTTCACCGTATGGGCGTTGCGTTGCGTACATAGGCTCTGAAAGAGTCCGATTGGTACACGTCCAAGCACCTAGCACAGCTCCAAAAACAAGTGACAAGACGTTTAACACGTTGTGATTTGTTGAAGGCGTTTCTCTGAAGGATCGAATCAGAAATGAAGTGATCAGACAGAGAACCAAAGTCATCGACATAGCTCATCGTTTTAGCAAGCTGAAGTGGCAGTGGGCCGGCCACATTAATCGTAGAACCGATGACCGTTGGTGAAAACGAGTTCTCGAGTGGAGACCGCGTCTCGGCAAACGGAGTTTAGGACGCCCTCAGGCAAGGTGGACTGATGACATACGCAAGATGGCTGGCAGAAGCTGGATGCGAGAAGCCGAAAACAGATCTCAGTGGCGTGCAATTGGAGAGGCCTATGTCCAGCAGTGGACAAGTATGGGCTGATGATGATGATGATGATTTGTTGAAACAAGCTGTGACACATGAAGCGTGACATAACAGCCAGTTCAAAGCCAGCCAAAGTTATTCTATGTCGTGTCTCTCTTGCACGTGCTAGGCCTGCAGTACAGCTGGGCTCGACCCGCGATCACAAGTCAAGTATCCGACCACTGAACTACACACATCAAAAGTGTCTAAGGATCAAGTACATTTTAGAAGATTGCAATCAAGAATACATCACTATATGTTCGATAATCGAACTAGAGAGAGCTGCCACTAAGTTCTTATGCTACAGAGCCTAGATTTAAGGAAAACTTTTTTGTTTTTTTAGTGATAAACATTTTTTTATATTTTTATTTTATGTACCATCGTTGTTTTTTCATTATGTTACATTTTTTATTGTGTTTAACCTATTTTGTAAATATTAGCTAACGAACTTAGATAGAAAATGTCGCATTGGCACATAGCTGTAAGGACATTTTCTTTGTAATATGTGATAAATAAATAAATAAATTTTACAAAAACTGAATTCATTCATAATTTATTCAAAATGTCGTGATACGTCATTGATACAGGTATGGGGAATTAGGTAGACCAATCCAGAAGATTAAATTTGATTTAAAGAAATTAGAACTAAAGTGACAAAAAACAAAATGTGTGTCTTAACATAAAAGAAACAAAACTTATATTACAAAATCGGCATGTTTCGTATTGGGTCCTTTTTGTTCTAACTATGCGATGCCTATGCGATGCGTCGTGGTCGCAAGCCGACTGTTGAGCTGAATGATCATCTTTGGTTAATTTTCGCCCTATAATACCCGTTGTAATCTTTTAGTATTCAGAACACTTCGTGTGCAGTATTCATAGTGTGACAAGGTAAAATAGTGATATTTTTTTTCTAATAATGCATACGTATGCATTATTAGGGGTGCAGGTTGCATATGCAGGTTGCCCCATGCGAATTTCAACCTTATGATGCTAGAAGATAATGTACAAGTGTGCTCCATCGTAGACCACATCGCTGCTTAACACCAGGCAGGTTGGTCGTCAAACGCTTGTTCAATGTGTTTAAAAAAAGCCTACGGCACATAAATCAATCAGAAAATACCCGTAAAAATAATAATGGGTAATTCACTAAATCCACTCACTAATCGCTGACCGATAGTCCTTTTCATCAATTCCACAGAAAAGAGGCGATATCGAAAAAAAAACACACACACATGCTTAATACCTTCTAAGGAGTAGGTTTAGTACTACGTCCAGACTGTGTATATAGGAAACGTTCAAAACGCCCCGCTAAGTCTCCCGGGCAAGTTCCGCTCAGTATCCGGGTCACGGGATTTCCCCCGGATCAGAAGTTACCCGGTGGATCTTCACGTGTGATCTCCTTCCCGGTTATTAGACGGCTACTGGGTCTCGCTGCTCGTTTTAGGGATCCGCCGGCGATTATGGTTCTTTATTATTTGATTTTGACTGCGGTATGGTTTCGTACGATGTTCCTGTGTGAAAATAATGATTAATGTAGATGAGGCAAGAGAGATGTGTCGGGTTCAAAAGCACGTGGAGGGTCGTTGTCTCTGCCTAACCCTTCTGGAAACAGGCATTAAGTTATGTACATAGAAATAATACATTTTTGCGTAAGGTGATATGCAATTAGAGGTGATTTTGTTACTTCTTCACGGAAAAAATCATCATCATCAGCCCATATTTGTCCACTGCTGGACATAGGCCTCTCCAATTGCACACCACTGTGATCTGTTTTCGGCTTCTCGTATCCAGCTTCCGCCAGCCATCTTGCAAATATCATCAATCCACCTTGCCTGAGAGCGTCCTACAATCCGTTTGCTGACGGAAAAATTACAATTGGAATTTTGACAATTTTGCTGAGGAGACTTCTTCTTGGAAGCCGTCAAAACATTTAAGTATCAGTCCTTCAGTGACAGCGCAATTTCAATCAAATTGTAAAGTCTATAAAGAGAGTGTTGTGTGCCGAAATAGTGACTCTTTGTGGGTAGTTGCGGATTCGTCTCAAACCAGGGAACGTCGCAGCCGCCGCACTCCAGTCCACTCGGGACCACGACGCATGCAGCTGCGTCGAAACGTCGAGTAAAATGACAAAGATAAGCTCGAGTTTGTCTTTGATTATATTCGCGCCTATATACCCGGTGAACAATATTGAGTTATAATGTCTTGGGAACTTTGAACGCTTGCGTGAGTTTGCTAATCGCTGGCATACAGCTCGAAGAACATATGAAGCCTGTTAACGACTGAAGACGCGACGAGGACCCGACGCGAAGTCTCCGTAATGTGGGCGTCATGCCCCAGAAGGGGGAGAGTTGGCAACAAAACAGGGACGGATAAAGATAATTTGTATGGAGTCAAGAAAACGTGTGCGTTGAAAAGAGGCAAAAGCAAGTAGATGCGCACGTCTCCAGAGAATAGCCCGTACGCCGAGAGGCAGGCAGGGCTTGGGTGGTGGTGGGATTATCCCTGATATTAGTTATAATGTCTGTGCGCGTTTCATAAAAAAATGATCTATAAAGAGAGTTTTACTATTTCATGATCCAGGACGAATTTTTGACATTGAATGTCGGCATGGACACTAGGTCAGCGCATCTGCCTCTAGGACGACTGTCGCGGGTTCGATTCCCGCCACGGACATAATGATTTCGTGATGAGCTGAGGCATTTGTTGTGTGCGTCTGGGTGTTTTACTTATCTATGTATGTATTTAAAAGTATTTATGTAAGTGTATCAGTACTCTGGCACCCATAGTACAGGGTATCCTAGTTGGGGTCGGTAAACCGTGTGTAAAATAAATTTATTTATTTGTCCCGTGAAAATATTATTGATAACTGTACATTACACACAAATTTTAGCATTAAAAAGTTGATAATCTCTTAAACCAATGTTATTAATATATTGCCAAACTGCGGCTACGGAATCCTTAATACCAAAATGAAGTAGGTCTTTTCTCGGCATTTCCGGGATTTTAACGCGTATCCCGGTGAAGTTGGAGTTATTTTTTCCGGTGAAATGATTTCGAAGAGTAAAACGGTCGGTGGAGGTCAAGAGAGGAAAAAAAATCGTACCTACGCTGAAAATGTTAGGCTGAATGTTTGAAATTCTTTGAAACAAAAGCTTCTGAGAAGCGAAAAAACAATTCAAAAGTCTACTTTATCATGTTATTGTTTTCGACGAAAACAAGGTGAACTACCCACTTAGCTATAATAGGCATCATTGTTAAAAGGGTGCCTTCAACCTACAGTCTTACCTATAGGGATACGCATCTAAATATACTCGTATAAAAGGAAAAGCTGACTGAATGACTGACTGACATATCAACGCACATCCCAAACGGCTAAACGTAGACACTTGAAATTTGGTATGGACGTAGCTTAGGTACCATAGGGTTGCACTAAGAAAGGAATTCCTGAAATTCCCATGGGAACGGCAATAAACGGGATAATTCTTTTGTATGAAAAATCTAAACAGCTCAAGTTAGACGCTTGAAATTTGGGATGCAGGTACTACTAAACTACGCGAATGAAATCGCGGGCCGTCCACTAGTATATTATATATTTTATATTAATAAATAAACGAGTGGCAAAAAAATGACATCCACGGCTGGGCACAGGCAACCCTGGATGTTATACTAATTTTATATAATTACTTCTACTTACTAATCTTCTGGATTGGTCTCGTACCTAATTCCCCATGCCTGTATGCAATGACTTAACATCACATTTTGAATAAATTCAGTATTCGTAAAATATATTCTTGATTGCAATCTTCTAAAATGTACTTGATCCCTAGACACATTTGATGTGTGTATATAAACATACCACACAAGTAGTTATTTGTAGGATTGGAGATAGTGCCTCTTGAGGAGATTTTTAAAAGAAGGACGGGACGGGGCTTTCCTGACATCAGTGGGAAGAGAGTTCCATAAGTGGACAGCTGTCACGGCAAATGAATTTGACATGAAGCCATTTAGTAGCTGTTTGGATGAAAATACACTCAAAGGTAAAAAATAACCGACCGTCTTAGTTTTCCATACAAGTTTCTTTTCATTTATTACAACTTTGTACGAGAAAATGAATTGCTTGGTCGGATGTGATGAAGGAGATGGCTGGTTATTTTTGCCTTTGATTGTATATTTCTATAATGTTTGAAAATATAATCCGTTAAAAGTCATTAGATTTTCATTTAAATCTATCAAGTATCTATACGGTTCCAGTACAATACTGCCAAGTTTAATCAAAATCCGTCTAGTACTTTCTGCGTGAAAGAAGGGCAAACATCCATCCATCCATCCTTCAGTGGCGTGCACACCATAAAGGCAAAAAGTCACTGCCTACCTTAGTATTTTGGCTACCCGACCCAATAATAGAGTTATCGCTAGATCGTTTTTTGTTGTACTCGCGACATGATCTTGTGTTTTGTGGGTGAGTAGATAGGTAGGTACCTATATTTCGTAGACAAGTTACCTATACGTAGGTGTCAATCCTTGGGGATTACTGCCTACCTTGTCGTAAAAGCCAGTGCACGCCACTGCCATCCATACATCCATCCAACTTTCGCATTTATAATATTAGTTGGATTAGCCATAATGTTCAAGAGCAAACTTTCAAAACTCTTTAGACTTTAAGTATAATTGTGTTTAATTGAATTTTTTTCTTTTATGTATAACCCGACCATAAGGACCTATTTATTGTTAAAACAAACTGATGTAGTGATATCGTAACAAAAAATATTGTATGTAATTTGTGCATGTTGTGTTGTTCACTTCAAGAAGACCGCAACTATATCTTGTTTTTTGATTATGTTAATAATATTAAAATTGTTGTGGTCGGTTTAGTGAGGCTAAAAAATTTAAAAAAGTGCGTAATACAACATTAGCAGTTTGGGAAATTGGAGAACAATCAAAACCTAAATTCCTATCATCCAACCTAGCTACGTTGGATACTAGGACAGGCGATTCCTAGAATCCAAACCAAGTTGCATTTTCCAGATCGGAGTAACCGCATTTTCCGCACTACAGTTTCACGTTATTCACGTAGCAGTAGAATTCAAACTAGTCTCACCTATAAAACCTAGGCGTGGTGTGGTAGCTTACGAGCGCTGAGAATTTCCGAAAATATATTAACGTCATAAATACTGAGGGACTTTAAATTTTTGTTTCAACAGCAGCAAGCACTGCCCTCAGAAGATACTGGCCGGTTGTTTCCAGGTCAAGTCAAATGCCACCAGTTTGCGCTGACCTCACTACCCCGTCACCTTGTTCCGAGGGAAAGACCAAGAAGTACGTGCTCTCACTTCTAGAACCGAAGTAATGAGAAAACGAGAAATATTTCGTTCATTTCGCTTTAAACACTTGAAAACTATAATTTATGTGCGTTTTTTTTTCGTTGCGGTTTTTTTTTAGTTCTGGTGTTACGAATGCGAGATTTTACACTATTCCGTTGTTGTTCGTATTTCCTTTTGATGATTTATAAAGAGGGAAATGTTTATATCGTATACTGCACGTAAAAGGACTACGAGCAATGGTTTTCGGCGTGTTAGGTTCGTCAGTGTGAACAACTTTCAAAAGTCTAAACCAATTATCTAGGAATACCTCGTTTTGCCAATATATATTATTGCTGTTCACGTGGAAATTTTTCAAAATCCTGTCCAATTTAAACTTTGCATGACCAAATTTATTTACGTGCCAAATTATAAGACTAAATTTCTGAATTCTATACCGTACATGTTAGAGTCTTAAAAGTTGGCACCTTAGGGCTTGCAAAGCTGAATTGGACAGGATTTTGAAAAATCCCAGGAATAAAACATATTGGCTCTAAACCGTAGAACATCTACGGCGTGCCTGAGGTGTCAAATTGAAAGACTCGAACATCTACAGTTTAGAATTATGTTTAATCAAAGAGTTGTATTCTTTTGGTCGTTGTTGGGTTAAGCAAACATATTGTAAGTAACCATTTTTAGTATGCCGCCGAAGGAAACGGCAGGGGCAGTTTCTGCTATTTTCATTATAGAAATGAATGAAACTAGAAAGCTCGAAGCGGCTAGCAGCCACGCCGCGTGTTCCCCAGCTATCACTTACAAAACAGATGTTGTTTGTCCGTGCGTCTGTCTCCATCAATAACTCTGTAACTTGATCAGTTAATGGTAGGGCGTGGTCACGACTCAATAGGTTAGCTTAGGTTGGGTTTGTGGTACGAAAATTTTGCTGTTCATGAACGACGAACGCAATATGATTATTTAAACCTCAATCAGAGAAGGTTAGGTCTTTTTCTGATGGATTTTGGACTCTATTGACGTTTGTGATTGTAATTACCGCCTTAGTCACATAAACCCGGCTAATGTTTATCATAGGATCTAGTTTTTTAGTACAATGTGAAATGAATATTTAAAGTTTAAATGTGTACTGTAGTTTTACATACCTTATGTGATTATTATCTGAT
Source organism: Conopomorpha cramerella (assembly GCA_012932125.1). Taxonomy (NCBI): domain Eukaryota; kingdom Metazoa; phylum Arthropoda; class Insecta; order Lepidoptera; family Gracillariidae; genus Conopomorpha; species Conopomorpha cramerella. The sequence goes on from SJJU01017640.1 coordinate 10,396, forward strand.
TAGTTCGCTGAAATCACTACATAAGTCCAGTGAAGACATTCCATAAGGTTCAAAGTATGTGTTGGTCAAGTGGCCATTATAGTGGCCATTGTTTGATTAAGGGTTAAATCGAGTCTTTGCTGATTGGAATAAAGCTGAGTCATCATCATCATCATCAGCCCATATTTGTCCACTGCTGGACATAGGCCTCTCTAATTGCATGCCACTGTGATCTGCTTGCCGCTTCTCGCATCCAGCTTCTGCCAGCCATCTTGCACATATGATCGGTCCACCTTGCCTGGGGTCGTCCTACACTCCGTTTGCCGAGACGCGGTCTCCAATCGAGAACTCGTTTGCCCCAACGGTCATCGGTTCTACGGTTAATATGGAATACGCATAATACACACATCAAAAGTGTTCTAGGGTTCAAGAACATTTTTAGCTCTAAAATAAATCTAATTTATTTATATCAAATCTAATCTTCTGGATTGGTCTCCTACCTATGCCCGTATGACTTATCACTACATTTTGAATAAATTATTTATTAATGAATTCAGTTTTTGTAAAATATATTTGCAATCTTCTAAAATGTACTTGATCCCTAGACACTTTTGATGTATGTATATAAGCTGAATGATCTTTATTAAATAATTTATGTTATGCGTATTTTTCGCCTAAGACCTTTCACTGTTTGTATTACATTTTCTGTTTAATTAACATAGTAATAAAGTTTCATATCGCACAACGTAGGAACTGTCACACTTTAGTCTCTCGAATTAAAAAAACGAGCTACAATCGTAACTACGTAATCGCCCATCACAAAGTTCAGCCACAAAACGCGGTATAATAACAATAAATTCTCGCAAAACGACGCGGGAAGATCGCAACTTTTCGGAAAATTCGTTTCGCATTGCGATGAGCTGAGGCAATCGTAAATCGTGTATCGATTAAAACCGATTAACATCGGCATGCCTTGACTCGAATTCAGAGTAGGTGTATACTTGCAAAGAGGCGGCGAGTATTGAGGATGAGTGACGATTAAGAGAAGGCGCATAGTACATAGTATAAAACAAAGTCGCCTCCCGCTGCCTGTCGCTATAGTTTGCTTAGATCTTTGAAACTACGCAACGGATTTTGATGCGGTTTTCTTTAGTAGATAGAAGGACCCCTGAAAAAGGTTTACATGTGTAACACACGCATATAAAAGGAGAAAAACACTATTAATAATGTATATTGACAAAACATCTTTTGCGGGGTAAGCCTAAGGTTAGGTTCTATCTTCTTCTATATATATGAAAATGGATTGCTGTTCGTTAGTCTCGCTAAAACTCGAGAACGGTTGGACCTATTTCGCTAATTTGAAGTGTATTTATTTTAATTTTATTTATTATTACATCACTATGCAGTTAAGGGTTAAAAGTAAAAAAAACACATATATTATTTTGCTTAAGCTGTTACCCACGAAGCACCGAACGACCTAAACTCTAAATAGTGATAGGAGGTGAGCCTATCGCTATTATAACGTGACATCATCAGCCACATTACGTCCACTGCACGACGAGAGCCTCCCCCAATGATTGCCACGATCATTTAGAGGGAAATGATAATAATCACCACGCTTGGCGGGTTGGAGATCGCAGTAGTCTTATGGTTTAACTCACAGAGACCGTATGTAACACTACAGGACACATACATACCTATTTAAACAGTAATCAATAATTTCACATTGTACTTAAAAGCTAGATTTTATGATAAACATCACCCGGGTTTATGTGATGGAGTCGGTAATTAGAATAACAAACGTCAATAGAGTCCAAAGACCTAACCTTGTCTAATTAAGGGTAAAAAAGAAATCTTTTTTTTCATCACTATGAACAAGCGTTTGACCACCATCCTGCCTGATGTTAAGCAGTTAACAAATCTACAGCCGCTACGAAATTCCTAAGACATCTCTCCTTCCCCAACGGAACCCAAGAAAGAATAGAGATCCCCAATCGCCGCATAATAAACGCCACGCCCCCCGATCCGTCGTTAAGATAGGTGAGAAAGTTTTTTTTTGTGGAAAATTTAATACTTTAAAGTACTTACTTACTAAAAGAGAAAAAATAATGTTAATGCCGCAAAGACCGCCCGCCACCGTTGGTAATTATTGATCAGATCAATACCCTCTCGGAAGTGTTTCTGAAAATCGTGTGCCCGCACGATAATAAAGTTGCGCATTTTGATAAGTTACTGAGATGAATACGAAAATGACTCTTCTCGTTCCGGGGGCAGAGATACTGTATCGGCAATTTATGCGGCCCGACATAATATTATAAATTGCGTCGAACAGTGGCGTGCACTGGCTTTTACTACTAATATTATAAATCGGAAGAAAAAGACGGTGGCCAAACGCTTGCAAAACAAGCATACGTAACTCCTAAAATTAAAAAAATAAATCATAAGAATACAACTTGTTTATTAATCCAGAACAAAATAAAAACCAAAAAAAAATACATAGTCACTTAGCAATGCAAATCCACCTACCACTCTCACGTAAATTGTTATTTTATGTAAAGCCTTTCGAAATTCTGGAAGCAAGCCGGTGTTAATCAGATTTATAAGGTAGTTTCACAATTTATGTACACTACCCCCCCTTTATAACAAAAGTAGTGAAGAACGTATTTTAAAGTAACACTAGTTACTTACCCCCTTACCAATAAACGCGTTTTCACTTACACAACGGTTATTACAGGTCTACTTGATCTGGTTATTCCGTATTTCACATACAACTGACAAGTTAAGTTGAGCTTTGTGTATCTTCGAAATAGCAATTCCGCCATTATTGGTAAGGCCCTTAGAGTAGTTCTATAATGGTTTTTAGGATGTTTGTGTAAAAGATAAAATTTGTATCAAAAGTAGGTGTCTCGGAAAACATTTGTTTTGCCATAGGAAGTCGCTTTTGTACCCCGTGTATTGGATGAAATACACATTTTAGACCTTCCATAGACTTCCACGTGTAAAAATACACTTCACGCATTTTAATCCCAAATGCAGGGTAGACAGAGGCACTTGCTAAAACAAATGCCCACGGTTCACCAAGCGTATTTAACCCAACGTGACAGTGGTGAGCCCATCGCCGTTATAGGAT
>SJJU01017642.1:0-10813 GCA_012932125.1 Conopomorpha cramerella
CAAATCTCAAGTGTCATAAGTTTTTTGAATTTATGAAACAAATTCATGTTCGCGCCATGATAATGTTAGCTTTATTGAAGGTTGGGTTGAAGATCGGAAACAGCTCCTCTGGTTAGTAGTAGATAGAGTACATTCCATACATTTTAAAACTAATTAAAATATTAAACGCTATTTAACTAAAAAATAATAGCGATAACAAACAATATTTTTTCAAACGTCCAACTGTAGTACACACACAAAAAGTGTTATGATTCGTTCAACACCAACCGCCACTCAAATGAAAGTGCCCACGTATCAGCATTGTATCCACCGCTGCAGGGGAAGTGGTGGGGTTGGGTCGACTCTTCTGGACTCGTCGCAGTCGCTCTCGTCGCTCGCGCGTCGCGTGCTCGCCGAGATCTGCTCGGAGGAGTGGGTGCTGCAGAAGTGTCTTCAGAACCCCGACGAGCTGTACCAGCCGGACATGCTGCTTGACTCGATGCTGACGCCGCGACAGGCGCAGAGGTAATTTATTTATTTATTTAAGGCACATCAACAGAGTACACACAAAACATTCATAAATACAAGCAAGTAAAAACATACTGAACACTGATTTTATAAATCTGGTGAATTACAGATATTCACAAAAATAGACATGATAATTACAATTTACAATTTAAAAAAAATACAGATATAAAAATAAAAAGAACAAAAGGATCACTTAGAAGATAAGGTAATGAACAAGCTAAGGTTGGACTCATGTTCACATAGTAGTATGAATTAATTCGTAGTGCGTGCGTAGTCTTAACAGTCGAATCTTACAGGATATTAAAGTAAAAAATGTCGCTAGTAGGTACCAGGTGTTACAAATTATATTCTAATAAGTATCAAAGTCAAGTTACTTTAAATAATATATAATACTGGTCTATTTGACCGACATAGCGACGGGACTAGCTTGGGAACTCGCAGTACAGATGTAGTGTATATGAAAGACACTTTAAAAAGTAGTTGATTGCCACTGACTGATTGTCAAGGAAAAAAATATTTGGAAGGAAGTGATACATTATTCTGATTGTATCCTCCAGGTTACTGCACATGATCTGCTACCCGGACTCAGCGAGTCACACCCATCCAGATTTGGACCAAAAAACTATGATCTCACGTCTATTAGAGGTGAGTGTGAACTTAAGAAGTTTTAGAGTTTTATTTTGGCCCACTGTGCCTTTTTTATGGTTTTAGCTTTAATAGATGTTATAGCTATAATGTACATTTTCTTGTCCCTACAAGGAAAATATAGCTATCTCTTAATGTGGCCCAAACATGCAAATAAATGCATCGTGAAAACACTCTCATTAACGTATTGTAGTATGTCGGTATAATGTAGAATTAAATATGCTTCCTAAAATTTGCTTAGTGAGTGGTTTACACCTCATTTCCAAAGTAATGTGCTATCTTTTATAAAGATACTTAAGTATCATGACAGAAAGCTTGATGAAAGTAATTTACGAATAACGTCTTTATGGCACACTCTATATTGCAAAATTAACAATGGCTATATGAGGCCGTCAGAGCTAAAGTGGCCTAAGCCACAGTTTTTAATATTCGGACTTAAGTTCTTTGTAAATTTCCTAAAAGTTTATGCAAAGAAATTGTGTATAGAAATTATTATAATTTTACAAACTTGCCACTTTACAAATTGGACATAAAACACTAGTCTCCTATACAAAATGAACAAACGAATAAGCGTGAAGCATAACATACAGAATCTGGAGCAATGGTCGCTGCGCATGTCGTGGCTGGACCTCCAGCTGATGTTCAAGCAGTTCGCCAACGGCACCGCGGAGCTCAACTCGTGGCTGGACGCGGTGGCGCGCGCCGTGCTCGCCATGCTGCGACACGACAACGATAAGGACAGGTTTGTTTACTTCATCGACCATATAACGATTCTGGCAATACATATCCTAGTTTAAGCATAACGCGGCGTTTGTCGCCTAATGACGAGCGCCCACGTTTGGCCACACCCATTCTGCACTTTATCTGGTTCGGAGAAGTGTTATGATGTAAAATGTGGAACATTCGTTGTCGAGATGATTATATTGTCAATGGTTTGGTTGTTGTTGCTGTTTATACATTTCTTAAAACCGTCTGGTCTTAAGAGCCAGGATTTAGACAGGGAGAAATTCGAACGGGCGAGACTCGAAAGGCGAGAAAAATCTTGACACGTCTAAACAATACGTATGAGTATCGTACTCGGAAGGCGAGAAAATATGCTCGCCTCAACGATATGGTCTGCCAAGCACACTTGCTTATTAGGTACCTATTCACCAGTGCCTTGATGACGTTTAGATTATACTCCCCAGGAAACACTCCGACGAAGCTAGCGTGTAACGAATGCAGTCATATTTTTAGTTTACTACTGCTTCAATAAAATCCAATCGAAAAAAACTTGGCAGTCATTTATTCCGGCGGCGTCCATCCATTGTCAAAGATTTTTTGAGTTTGTTTTAATTTTATCTGTTATTTTACTCCCAGGAACAATACAGAACGAAGCGCCAACAGCAAATGGTCAGAGTCAGTGTGGCTCCTGGCACCGCTGGTCGCGAAGTTGCCCGCCGCTGTCCAGGGCCGCGTGCTCAAGCAAGCTGGACAGGTAAGTTCTATTCATTGAAATGTACAGTTAATGAAATACTTCGCGTTTTTTTATATAGCTGTATTATATTGTCGTACAGTTTGATAGGTTTTGTATGAAATTGTTGATACCCAGTCAATATTTTAAAAAGGATGTGTTACGAACCGGCATTGACTGTACGATTTTTTTTTAAATAAATAAAAAAATAAATACACTTCACGCCTTTTATCCCAAAGAGGGGTAGGCAGAGGCACTTGCTAAAGCAAGTATCCACGGTTCACCGAGCGTATTTAACCCAACGTGACAGGGGGTGAGCCCATCAAACATTTTTTATGTTGAATTTTCAAATAAACCGCACTTAATAAAGAGTATCTGTTCTAATGAAAGTGTCAGTGTAAAGTCTAGTAACTATGAAATTCAAAATTTTGTATACCTACAATTGATTGACTTACAACATTTATAGCTGAAATAGACAAATATGTTAGAAAACTGATTTGTAAACTAGTACATTACCTATTTATGGTAAATGTTAAACAGTTATTGGAAAGCGGTTGGGGCGCGGGTTGTTCGGGCAACTGCGGCGGCAGCGGCAGCGGTACGCACCGCGACTGCAAGAGCCATCAGAGTCCCAGCTATAAAGGGTAAGAAACTCAGTAGTAACTTTTAGTCGATCTTTTGACTTAAAAGTTTAGCACCCAATTTAAATCAGCCCAGTCTTTTTGTAGCTGAGCATTGCTCTGTATATTGGAAAACATCGCTAAAATTTCTAAATAAATGATAATACTTATTGGTTTTATTCTCCAAATTATAGACCCGCTTGGTTAAAAAGTCTGTATTATCCATCCTTTTGAACCTATTTAAATGAAATACTATTTAAATATTATACAGATAGTTTAGAGCCTGAGAAAGGACATAGGCTAATATTTATCCTTGTCCTGTGGTACTTGTTACTAAATAGAGGGTGTTATAGTTTGTATGGAATACTGAAACTACGCGAATGAAATCGTTTTCTTTTTTCGATTGGACTTTATGGAAGTGAGCAGTAAACTAGAATCTAAATAAAGTCAAAAATTAAAACGAAATAAAAATTGTTACAACATAAACAGTAAGGTACTCTTATGAAAAGGGTTAGTTTTGCGGCTAATGTAATGGTGCTATTCAGAAGCACTTCCAAGATGGCTTTGTTAAGAAAATATACCTGTTGTGCAGTTGTATTCGAGCACACATAGCAACACGTACTATCGACAGCTTGCTTAGAAATAGAACATAGTATACCGTGGTACTTGTAAAGTTAGTGAAAAGCGTTAGTGAAGGTCTCCAAAAATGTATGCTAAATACGGACGAACGTATAATATATACAGGGCGTCCCACGGTCATGCCACATGGAGGGAAAGTACCTTAAATATTGTACATAGAACATTTCACTGAAAGAAGATATTATTTTAATTTCAAAAATAAATTTAACTGCATTCTTAGATTTTTGAATAATCACACGTTTGAACCGAGAATCGAACCCGCTACACGAGAAAAAAATCACCCTGTAGCTTTATCATACCGATCGAAAGGATTCATCAGAAGGATTATTATTTTTTGCTAAGTAACATAACGTCAGAAATAAAAGGAAGATCATGAATTTTAACTGTCTTTGCGAAATATAGGTATAACCTATCTATCTACTCACCCACCAAACACAGGACCTTCGTTAGCCTATGTCGTGAGTACAACAAAACAAAATCTAGCAACAACTCTATTATTAGGTCGGATACATAGCCAAAATACTATGATAGGCAGTGTATTTTTGCCTATATATGGTGTGCACGGCACTGGGTAGCACACTATGTCACCGAGTGACCGCAAGTACACGTGTGCACGCAACGCGCGCAGGTCGTCGGGCGGCGGCGGCGGCGGCAAGCGCGGCGCGAGCAGCACGCCGTGCGCGGGCAGCTGCGGCTGCGGCGGCGGCGGCGGCGCGCGCCTCGCGCACGACCCCCTGCTCTCGCTCGTGCTTACCTGCCTGCGACACCAGGACGACCAGAAGGTGATCGAGCGCTCTACCTGTACACTGCACGGAAACCCGACTATGCTCGGGAGATAATGTATAATCCGCTGTCAGTGACCTTTCGCTGGAATGGCCGATATATGTAGCGGCTGCGATTGGTCTGTCACCACCATTAGAAATGGAGAAAATGCTCGCCAATCCTAATTTTACACATTGATAATTGATTTATAGATAGAATTTCAATTAATAACGATTTATTATTATATCATAAATGCGATTAAAGTAATTACTATCGTTTATCGAGCGTGTCCAATTCTTTTCACCTTACACGTCAGGTAACGTGAAACAAATAAGGTGAAACGAATTGGGAGCCAGGCCACTCAGAAAATTTTGTAAAAAAATGTTTTATGTATAAGACACTGACCACTTGTAATTACTTTGAAAACTTCAATTGTTTAAAAATAAAAATGGCACTGTTCGATTTTCAAATTTCCGCATTTTTTGAGAGCCAAATAAATGGATTTTCATTAAGAACATTTACGTGCTATGATTTTTACGATTTCAAATGTTAATATCGACATTTGAAATCGTATGACAGCGCGCATAGTTTTACCAATATAAATCATCCTAATGTATCACTTCCTTCTATCAGGAGAGTCTTCTAAGTTCAATCCACGCTCAACTCCAACACTACCTGAACCACGCGCGCGACCACGACCGCGCCTCGTGCAGCGACTCGTGGCAGGACGAGGAAGTGTCGGAGGCGCTCCAGCTGCGCTTCTCATTGGCCGGCGGCATGTTCGACGCCATACGACGCAGCTATCAGCTCACCACTGATTGGGCGGTGCTGTTGACGCAATTGGTTGCTCATCAGCTGATTGACGCGTACAATAATAGGTAAGGGAGATGTCAACAAACTGTTGCACAGTTTTCAGGATTAAATTTTGTAGTTTGAAAGGAGAAGTTAAAAAAGGTTAGGTTATAGAAATGGAGGTACTTATGGGATTTGACACTGTATAGATATTAATATACAAGATGTTCACTACATCGTCTGCTAAAATGACGCTGAATGCTGCACGGTAATAGTGGACACTCTGAATAAATAAATACACTTCACGCCTTTTAATCCCAAAGCGGGGTAGGCAGAGGCACTTGGTTGCTTGCAAATGCCCACGGTTCACGCGCGCGCATTTAACCCAACGTGAAAGGGGGTGAGCCCATCGCCGTACAATCCACAATCTTTACCTGTATGCGTCAAACATCTCTGTTTGTGCGTGCGTATGTTTTCTCTTTTATACGTATCAATTAAAAAAGTATAACATGACCTGCGTATATTTTTATACTTTATTCATGATTTTTTTTCTGGCACCTGTGGTCCCGTAGCCGGGTACTTGATTGGGTAATAAAACCAAAGTAAGTCCAATAAATCCTCCCCCAATGATCGTAGCAATCATGGCGGAGGCCCTCGTCTAGCAGTGGACGTCATGCGGCATGATGATGATGAAATCCAATAAATCAACGTCTTTTCTACATAAATTGAAAATGAATGAACAATGGGCAATTTTCTTTGACTGTCATTACTGTCAAACTTTGTTTACGAAATGTCATTACTGTCAAACTTTGTTTAAGAACCGTCATTACTGTCAAACTTTGTTTGGAAACTATGACAGTATTGACAGTTATAAGCTCTAAAATCTGCCAGAAAAACGTCAAATAAAATTCCCAACTATTAAAAATAAACAATTCTCGAACAGTAACTTATTCACAACACTCCTGGACATGCTGAGCACGCTGATCCACTCGACGCTGGCGGACGGCGGCGACGACAACAACCGCAAGCACTACCAGAACCTCATGAAGAAACTGAAAAAGGAGATCGGCGACAGGCACGGCCCATCCATACAGTGCTTGAGGCAGCTTCTGCCGCTGCCTAAGAATACTATCGTTGAGGTAGGTGGAAATTTTCCTAAACCTTAACACATTGATGGATAGTATGGTTATGGTTGGTGGTTATGGCTTAGACACAATAGATTTTTATTTTTGTGACGGCTGTTAGCCTTTCCCTGTCCACCAATGTGTTAATGTGCACAAATTATACATTGTTTTGTCTTACACACGTCTGTCAGGAATGTTAAGAAAATGACTAACTGATTAAGTTACACATTGAAAAATAGATTTTAGTTAAATTATTTTATTATTATTACTAGCCTATCGGATCATACTGCGGGTTTTGGAGAACGTAATTTATTTTCCAGAATAAAACACAAACAGTTCCTTTATTTCAGTTTCTCAAGTACGGAATCATTGAGCGTAACGATTATTACTAATTTTTGTTTTATAGAGCACACCAGAATAAATTTATGAAACTTTGAAAGAGACACCAATCGTAACTGATAATACATAAACAAGGGACCACGTATTAATATTGAATATTTGTGTTTCCTCCAGGTTATTGCGTGCGAGCCTCTCGGCTATTTAACCGACCAGAAGGGCAACAAGATCACAGGCTTCGATAGCGATAAGAAACAGGTAATTATCAACTAAATGACATTTTCCTTACTATATACTATATACCCTTACTTTTACTAATAAGCTTTAAGTAACATACAAAGAAACACTTGAGTTGGTTGGCTGGGGGAGCGCAGCAACCCTACCAGCAGCGTTATGCTTAAACTAGGATAAGTATTGCCAACACAGTTTCGCAGTCATGTGGTTTCTATGGTCGACCTTCGGTCCGAAATTTTGAAAGCATTGGTTCGTGTTGTATTTTATGTGGATGAAATCACGTGGCGTTAATTATGTGTGTCATCGTGCCCAGGGTTTCCGGCTAACGGACAAGCAGCGCGTGTCTGCGTGGGAGCTCCTGGAGGGGGGCAAGACGCCGGCGCCGCTCTCCTGGGCCTGGTTCGGGGCCACCAAGATTGAGCGGAAACCACTCACATATGAGAACGCTCACAGGTATGGGTGCTAATATATTACTGGAAAATCAATACATAGTATAATACAAAGTATGTCTTCGATCTTTAAATGTACGCAACGGGTTTTGATGCAAGGTCACAATCTACTGATTTATTTTATTGATAGTACATTTCACACTTTGCAGGCTCCTGAAGTACCACACGCACAGCTTGGTGAAACCGCTCAGCTACTACTTGGAGCCTCTTCCGCTGCCGCCCGAGGATCTCGACAATAATGAATGCAAACAGGCAAGTCGCAGTTTTCCTACCTACGTATTTATAGTGGAACTTTTTTTTTTTGCAATAATGCGACCGACATCACAAGCCTGCTGTTACCAGTGAGTAGGTATATCCATACTAATATTATAAATGCGAAAGTAACTCTGTCTGTCTGTTTCGCTTTCACGCCATAACTACCGAAGCGATGTAAATGAAAATTGTTCTACAGATAACTTAGAGCCCGAGAAAGGACATAGGCTACTTTTTATCCCTGTCCCGTGGGACGCGTCACATAAATAGAGGGTATACAGTTTGTATGAAATACTGAAACTACGCGAATGAAGTCGCAGCAAATTTTTTTATGTTGGCATCCGTGAGAAAACTACAAATCTGTAAAAAATACTGGTTGAAGTCGGTTTTTCTTTCTTGAAAGTATTCTTTTGAACAGGACGCGAACGGTTTCGACGAGAGTCCGGGCGGCGCGGGGCGCGGCCGCGGCAAGAACACGGCGCCGGTGAAGCCGGGCGCCGCGCCGCGCGCCAAGGCCAAGAAGCCCGCCACACCGGTAACTGAGCATTCTTTCAATGATCTGATGACATACCTACATACTATACGTCACGCCCCTTTCTGCGCCTACACTTGACACGATCCTGGAAAATATATGTTCTAATTAGGTCCTACAGTTTGAATGATCTTTTGCCGTGTCAGTTCTGAATATGCAATATGATTTCCCCAGTGGCGTGCACTGGCTTTCATGACAAGGTAGGCAGTAAACCCCAATGCTGACACATAATGTATAGGTACATGTTACCTATACATTATGTGTCTTTACAAAATTTTCTACTCACCCACAAAACACAGGACCTTCGTCAGCCTATGTCGTGATTACAACAAAAAAGATCTAGCAATAACTGTATTATTAGGTCGGGTAGCCAAAATACTAAGGTAGGCAGTGTCTTTTGCCTATATGGTGTGCACGCCACTAGATTTCCCGCTACTTTTGCCTTCAATGTTTTGTTTTGAAGCCTTTGTTTTTAAATAAGACTCGATTGGGTTAAATGAAATGGTAAACATTTTACTGACAAACCAAAATATCCTTGCCTTTGAACTTTAAATGTACAGTACGAGAAGATTTTTTTATAGAAAAGTACCTCACCCAAATAAAAAGAAAGAAGTACACGATTTGCATGAAAGTTTGTTGTGTGAGTAAGTATGAATTCCTAATGAAAATTCAGCACTCATGCGCCGAGACATCATTGCATCAAAATATTGTGACAATCAGCCTCACTGCATCAAACCATCAATCAATAAATCTATAATATTGTTGTGTGTCAGCCTCACGGGGGCGCGGGCGGGGCGGGCGGGCCGGGCGGGGCGGGCGCGGCGGCGGCGCAGCCTCAGTTCATGCAGCAGCAGCAGCAGTGGTTCCCGCACCACAACCCAGGGAACAACTATTACAATCAACCCGGTATGTTGTTGACATTTCCCATGTATAATCCTCTGTCAAATGTTACCTACTAAAGGTTTTATTAATAGTGAAGTTTTTTTTTATGCAAGAAGTACTTGTTTTCCTTTGTCATCTGCGTCGACGTATTTCTAATGGATTTTGAATGCAATATATATGCAATTTTCTCCATTGTAAAGTACATTACGGCTTTTACCACTGAAGTGCGGCATTCGCTGAGTAAATGCCCATGGTTCACCCAACGCGATAGTTGGTGCCATTAGTGCTCACATACAACCATTACTACTACTAACACATTAATTCAAATAAATCGCTTTATTATGTCATTCATCAAAGAACATTGTGTTTATTTGGTTGAAATAAATAAATAAATAAACATCACTCAAGTTCAGTCATAAGTCATAAAATTCTCGTGAACAACATAATTCTTAGTATTGAAGCATGTGTGAACTAACCGAAGGAAATGGTCCGATAATTTAGCAGCGACCGATATTAACCGTCCCACCAACCCAGGCGTGAGTCCGCGTGGCGTGGCGCCGCCGCTCAACACGCAGTCCAAGCAGGCCCTCACCAACATGCTGCGCCAGCGCGTGCCCTACAATCAGATGTCCCAGCTGCAGGTTTGTACTTCACACTCTTACCTCCCCCTTCTGCCCTCCCTTACCAATAAACGCGGGGTAACTTATACCGAAGTTTTACAGGTCTACTGAAACTGCTTACTCCGTATTTGACATACAACTGACAATTTAAGCTGAGCTTGGTGTAATATCGGAATAAATAAACCTCGTGTAAAGTTGTCCATGTATAGCGTTTAGAGCGTGGATTGGTTTGAGTTTTCGGGGTATTTGGATACAAAATGGTAATGGCATTTCAACTGAAGAAATAGAGAGATATTGATAATTGAAAACTAAAATATCAATTCATTAAATGGACCTTCTATTATGTAGTGCCGGCGATAGCGTAAGACAATGGGGATTTTTTATGACAGTAATGACAGTTCTCCGCCGGAATATCTTTCAGAAAAACGTCAAAGAAAATTCCCCATCGAGATACACGCCATGTTTTTTTTTATGAAATGTTGATACAGGTGAACGATTCAGATAGTATAAATGATATATTTTTTAATATAAAACCCTTTAGGACAGTTAACCATTGAACATATGAAATATTATAAATAACAGATGATTTACTTGTATGCGCTACATCCATATCTATGTAACTGTTTCAAAACGTCATAAAAGTTGAGACTTCTTCTACTTTCGACTATATTTCCAAATATAGCGTCGTTAAAGACATTGTAGGGGATACAGAGATTAAATGTATTGTGTAACGTATACAGCAGGGCGGTGCGGGCGGCGCGGCGTACGCGGCGCGCGGGCCCTTCCCGCGGCAAGGCATGCGGCCCCTGCAGCCCAACCAGATGCAACAGATGCAGAACAAGTTAGTACATCTACCACTCTACTGTCTTTCATACTAATCTACTGGTTTTTACTTGTATAATATACTAGCAAACCCGGCGAACTCCGTTTCGCCACCAGATGGGTTCGTTTCGTTTACCCGCTTTT
>SJJU01017660.1:0-12074 GCA_012932125.1 Conopomorpha cramerella
TCGTTAGTCATGCAATGCATGCATGTAATTCATGCATTACACGGGGTACAAAGGCGACTTACTGTGGCAAAACAATTTTTTACCGAGGCAGCTAGTCTATAATATAAAAATAAATAAAGAGACATACCTGTTTGTGCCATTTGCGGTGGAGGTGAACGGAGCATGGTGTGGCGAGGCGTGGGATTTTGTGCGGTGCATAGGCTGTCACTCGAGGGACTTTGGGTCGGACTCCGCTCGGTTTTGTATCTGGTTCAAAGAATCTCCATAGCTATCCAGAGGGGTAATGCTGCTAGTGTGTTGGGCACTTTTGAAAAGGACACAATATGTGGCTTTTCAGAAAATGTAAATATCATTGTTCTCATTGACTTTAATGTTTAGTTCTGATTTATGTTCGTTAGTCTCGCTAAAACACGAGAACGACTTGGCCGATTTGGCTGATTTTGGTCTTGAATTACACGTGGAAGTCCAGGGAAGATTTATTTGATAGATATAGGTGTATTTTATCAATCCACGGGGTACAAAGGTGACTTCTTATGGAAAAACAAATGTTTGCAGGGACTAGTGTTTAATAAAAATAAAAGACGGTTACCCCAATCGGTAGATGATTAACGTCTAATATTGATTACAATCCGCTCTTCTTATGTGTGTATGTTTGTGTACGTTCCCATACATACACCAATAAGTATTTCAGAAGTATAATATGAATGAAAGTCAATATTATGAGTGAGTCTAGCTTATGATCAAACTGTGTTGGTTTATTCCTTGCTTTGACAAGTTTACTTAGGTTCAAACGATCCGCGGCCAATATTATTTGTGTTAGACGGTACACCGACGGCAGTAGAAAATTGTTTTATTATTTCATGGACAGTATTCGATTGATGTACAGCCAAATACATAAATGTATGCATAGCTTACGGTCGAAAACTGCGTGCACTGGCCACACTCGTACAATGACTTACACTAAGTAAAAATTTTAAACTTTAATTTGATAGAGATAAGTTCTTTTTTTTCACTATCAGCCACATGACGTCCACTGCTGGACAAGAGCTCCCCAAAATGATTTCCATGATAATTTGGGAGGAAATAACAATAATCGCCACGCTTGGCAGGCGGGTTGGCGATCGCAGTGGTGTTGTGGTTTAACTCACAGATAGCGCTGCTGCCCGTCTTCTAGAGAGTTCCCTCGGTCGCCTCTTACGACCCCCACGACGCCGACGGGAAAAGTTGGGCTGGGGTGGTGACATATGTATTCTTTTCGCCGTGACCACACGGCCAGAGATAAAGTTCACCATCCAATAAAACACACTTCACGCCTTTTAATCCCAAAGCGGGGTAGGCAGAGGCACTTGCTAAAGCAAATGCCCACGGTTCACCAAGCGTATTTAACCCAAAGTGACAGAGGGTGAGCTCATCGCCGTTATAGGTTTCACACGCCTTGTAGTGTGCGGGTTTCATCACGATGTTGTCCTTCATCGTACGAGCGTTGCGTTTTTCAGAGCCTATGCTCTGAGAAAAGCTATTTTTGGTCTAGTTGATGTGGTAACGGAATCTGCTTGTCGTAAGACGAGTGGACTGATCTTGTAGCGTATTTTTTATGTTTTTAACCAATCTTACTAATATTATAAACGGGAAAGTGAGTGTTGTTTGTTTGTTCCGATTTCACGCCGTAACTACTGAACCAATTGCTTTGAAATTTGCAGACGTATAGTTAGAAGTCCGGTTTAAATAATAGGGTACTTTTTGTCCCGGAAAAAATTGATATTCCCAAGGGAAAACAAAAATATTCCTTTATACTACAGCAGAATCCCAAAAAAAAAAACTAAAAACACATAGAAATAATTGTCCCAATCAATTTTATGACAGTCCACGCAACAACAGTTTTACACTGTGCAATTATTTTGAAAGGTCCTTGAAAACTTGTTTACAAAACCGGCATTGTAAACAATATAAACAATATGAGGGGCTGTTAGAACTGAAAGCGATCATTAATGGTTTGTTATTGCAATGGCGGCGTCCCCTACTAATGTCATTCTATGACCCATATTATTATTCTAGGAGAAAAATCAACGCTTACTTTTTCCAACTAGCTTACCCGGAAAACGTTGACATACATACATACATACACTTCACGCCTGTCTCCCAGAGGGGTAAGCAGAGACTACAGATCTCCATTTGTCACGATCCTGGCATAGGTACCCTTTTCGCTTCATCTACATTCATACATCTTTTCATACGTGACCTCCGGCTTCGAGTACTTTTCACGCCACCTTCGGCCAGGTCATCACCAATCTGGTCTGTATATGTCCTTCTGGGGCGACCTCTACTCACCCGGCCCATTACATCACCCATATAAAACCCACCGAAGCTTCCTTTTTTCAATCTTGGTCACTATGTCTTCCTTCAAATTGACTGTCAACATTTAGTACACTTTTGATTTTGGTGACAATACAATTATGTTTTATACTTTTTTTTTACGTAGCCTGATTTGTTTCCACTGCTGGGCAACCTCCAAGTCTTCCACTCCTCTCTATTTTGGGCCACCTCCTGCCACTCCGGTAGGTGTCGATCCAGGTCGTCCCGCCGTCTCCGCCGTTTTATACTAAAAACGGAATACATTTCACCAAGTGTAGCTATATAAACGTGATTGGTGGATATCTCCGTTAAAGATTAGGGTTCTTACACCCTTTGGTATGCGGGTTTCCCTGCAATAAATAACTTGTTAATTACAT
The DNA here is from genome assembly GCA_012932125.1 of Conopomorpha cramerella. Classification (NCBI taxonomy): domain Eukaryota; kingdom Metazoa; phylum Arthropoda; class Insecta; order Lepidoptera; family Gracillariidae; genus Conopomorpha; species Conopomorpha cramerella. The sequence continues at coordinate 2,730 of SJJU01017660.1, forward strand.
CGCGGAAAGCCTTAAGGATAAGATATTGCTAATAGCATTTTATAAGCCTATTTGTTTTGTTTAACCAGATTCATGCTCTTTTGTATCTGCCTAGCCTATCTGTATTCTGGGATATTGAGTACAGAAAGTCAGAAATTACTTTGCCTAATTTTCTGGGCAAAAGAACCGACTTCAACCAGGATGCCACTGTCGGAACTAAACCAAATTTATATGGGACAAAACGGGAAGCACCAGCTTTCAAATAAATAAAGAAACATCCAAATCGGTTCACTCAGGCGAAAGTTCTGAGGTAACAAACATAAAAAAATAGACGAATTGAGAATTTAGTCTTTTTTTTGAAGTCGGTTAAATAATTAATTTAATAATTTTATTATGGTAATGAATTAATTTATGAACACTTTATTGAACACTAAGATAATACATACATAAATATACACTGATGTGACAATGGTAAGTTTACAAAAAGCGACTTCATCGCTGAAAGTGATTTCTTCCAGGTTACCTGTTTTGCTTACAAGAAAGGTTAATAGAAATGAAATAGCACGTTCTTACGTCAGGTAAACAAAAACAAAAACCAAATAACACAATACAATTCAATTAATCATAAAAATACCTATATACGAATATGTACCTTAAACCTAAATCTAAATATATAAAACGAAAAGCTGACTGACTGACATATCAACGCACAGCCCAAACGGCTAAACGTAGGCACTTGAAATTTGGAATGGACGTAGCTTAGGTACCATTGGGGTGCACTAAGTCCCTAACTGGAAATTCCCACGAGAACAGGGATTAACGGGAAAATTTAAATGTGAATATTGATGTCAATCAGAATATTGATTGATGTGTTTGCAAGAAGTTTTGGTTAAAGAGAGTTTGATTGATGATCGACATAGAACACGTGGCGTCATCTTTTGAGAAAATAGCAAACTAAATTTAAAAAAAACATAAAAATGCCTTATTGAAATAAAAGTAGGTAAATCATAAAAATAAAAAAAACCTCTTGGTGAATAAGAACAAAAATTGGTTTTATAATATAGTTAGTTATCAGACTTTAGTTCAAAATCTACAACAGATGGCGTTAGAAACGCATTCGTTATCGTTTTATTTTTAAAAGAGTCTGGAACTACGGCTTATTAGCTTTCTCCAGGAATGCAGCACTATACGCAGTAAAATAAAAAGGTATAATAAAAGTTAACATTTCGTCGAAGTTAAGATTCCTTTTTTTTGTTTGAAAGCCGGTGCCTTCCGTTTGGTCCTTTTTAAATTTAAATCAATTCTAACAATGGCAACTATGATAAAAACACAAATCTGTCTCGTCTTACTGGAATCATCAGCCCATATTCGTGCACTGCTGGACATAGGCCTCTCCAATCGCAAGCCACTTCGACCACACTGTCTTCGGCTTCTCACATCCAGCTTCTGCCAGCAGTCTTGCGCATATTGATAAAAGTCCACTATCATTTATTACTGCTTATTTTATATCAAGGACGATTAATTACGTACTACGATACGTTCAATGCCTTGTAGTATAAAACAAATCCTTCTGAACCCGCAATCTATATAGAATTGTCATATATTAAACACTAGTAGACGCCCCGCGATTTCATTCGCGTAGTTTAGTAGTACCTGCATCCCAAATTTCAAGCGTCTAACTTGAGCCGTCTAGATTTTTCATACAAAAGAATTTTCCCGTTTATTCCCGTTCCCATGGGAATTTCAGGAATTCCTTTCTTAGTGCACACCTGTGGTACTTAAGCTACGACCGTACAAAATTTCAAGTGTCTACGTTTAGCCGTTTGGGCTGTGCGTTGATATGTCAGTCAGTCAGTCATTCAGTCAGCTTTGCCTTTTATATATTTAGATTGTTTCATTGACAAAACAAGTTTAGTGCTTGGTAGTAGGTTTTCCAGTACATGTACTTGTCGAAAGCAATTAACCTCGCGGAGGCTTTGTTTGCGCTCGTTGCATATGAGCCGGCACTAAGGTGTGTTCTGATTGGCTACAACAACAATTATCGTGATTTAACTAATTGCCTTGGTAAACAGGTACTAGGTTTTCTAAGAGCTCAAACAATTTATCTATTTATTTATTAGAAGGAAAACTTACAGCTTTAATTATTTTAAATGAACAATAACTTAACAAATATAAGCCAATTACAAGTTTTCACATATAAGTATAATAGTTAGATAATATTTTAAACACAGCTAAAGTTTTATAAAAGGCAATAACATATTAGAAACACTAACAAGTTTTCACTAAAAGCCTTTTTAAATGCCACTGTCATCTGTTTACAAACACCTTTCGGATTGGTACAGAAAACATCAAAATCTTCGAATTCACGTGCTAGTTTCAACTTTATATACCTACGTAGGTACACTTATACTTAATTTGTTTGTTGTAATTGAATGACAGTTAATGATATATTTGGACGTCTGCGGCGTAGCGAACGGATGCTTTGGCTAAATAATTTTCATTTTCATTTCCTGGTTGTGTACTAATGGGTATCTTTTACAGAGCCTACCTATGTGTGCTAACCTACGCAGCGGTTTGATACGGTGAAGAACAACAGCGCGTTGTAATCAATCATACTAAAAAGTGTGTGAACCTTACAACAACGATAGGATCACCATCTGTCATGTTGGTTGAAATGCGCTTGCTGAATCGTCGGCATTTGTTTGGCAAGTGCCTCTGCCTACCTTCTTATGGGATTAAAAGAGGTGAAGTATTATGTTTAATTACTACAACTATGTAATTTCTTCATCATCATCATCAGCCCATACTTGTCCACTGCTGGACATAGGCCTCTCCAATTGCACGCCACTGTGATCTGTTTTCGGCTTCTCGCATCCAGCTTCTGCCAGCCATCTTGCGTAGATCATCAATCCACCTTGCCTGAGGGCGTCCTACACTCCGTTTGCCGAGACGCGGTCTCCACTCGAGAACTCGTTTTCCCTAACGGTCATCGGTTCTACGGCAAATATGTAATTTCTTATGTTACATTTTTAAAACACGAAAGTACTGCTTGATTTTAATTCTCACAACTCACAATCATCAGCTCTATCACTTATAAGAACAGTGTTTTTTTTTTGCTATTGTATGCTAGCGACATCTAGATAAGAATATTTTGGAGCTTGAAAATTCCCCAGTATATTGTATAAAAGATGTACCCCCTTACCAATAAACGCGTTGTCACTTAAACAACGGTTATTACAGGTCTACTTGAACTGGTTATTCCGTATTTGACATACAACTGACAAGTTAAGTTGAGCTTTGTGTATCTTCGAAGTAGCTATTCCGCCATTATTAGTAAGGCCCGAAAGATAAATTGGAGGGCTTCAAGTCACGGGTAAATAGGTACCTAACTTATAAGAGTGCTCCATCTCTATCATCAGTTTTAACACTTACAAAACATTTATAAAATATTAAAATCTATTATATAGAAATCAAAGCCACTTTTCGTTTTCGAAGCATAACTCCGGAACGGGTGGACCGATTTCGCTAATTCTTCCTTTGTTGTGCTTAATAATGACAGCAGAAGGTTCTTATGAAAGAAAATACACACCCATATAGTTAAGACAGGACAACGTCTGTCGAGTCCACTAGTTGTTTATAAATAAAATTACTTGTCTTGAACCACCATCTCTACTGCCCGTGTCAGAGTAGTCTCTGTAGAGTTACTCGAGACATCAGACACCTTATTTTTAGTTCTTTTATCGTGGCGAATCCGTTATGCATACCGCACTGCTAACGGGGACAGCAGCGGCGGGGTTATGTGGGACTCGCACCCACGAAAACTAACGCAACGCCACCGGAATGGGGGCGATCAACGCTTCCCCAGCTCACAATGTCGTACAGCGGTACCAGAGTTACCACGATACCGTCTCCACTCAGGGACCGTGTTATGGGCGCGCAGGCGGTAGGGACACGCCAATCTACTGCCATGCTTTTTTTTAAAGATATTTTTAAATATTCAAAACGTTTTTATTTTAACGTGAGAGAGTCTCACATGTATGTAACATTACTAAATTAGACGTTCAAGTGTAAGTATGTAACATTACTAAATTAGATGTAACCTAATTTAGTAATGTTACATACTTACACTGTATGTACACTGTATGTATGTAACATTACTAAATTAGATGTAACCTAATTTAGTAATGTTACATACATACAGTTTTTACTATCAACATAATTAATCATCCAAGTCTTCTCTTTGCACCAGGTGACGGAGAAGTTTTTGGCTAAAAACCAAAAGGTTTTCTGCGCTTTCATGGACTTAGAGAAGGCTTATGATCGGGTACCCAGGAATGAGTTGTGGATCTTGCTGCTGTCCCGGTTCAAGTTGGACAGGACCTTGGTACGGGCTTTGAAATCACTTTATGATGATTCCAGTGCCTGTGTCAGGGTAAAAGGGACCTACTCAGACTGGTTTGGCATCCATAGAGGGGTCAGACAGGGATGCGTAGCGTCTCCGTGGCTGTTCAATCTGTTCATGGACAGTTGTTTGGAAGATCTGAAAGGTCGTGATTGGGGTCTAGATATGGGTGGTTTAATCATCAAATGCCTTGTATATGCTGACGATCAAGTTCTTCTTGCACCGTCGGCGTATGAATTGCAGCAGATGATTAATTGTATGAATGAGTCATTGAAAAGGAAAGGAATGAAAGTGAATGCTAGTAAGACCAAATTAATGGTAGTCGAAAATAATGAAAGGACAGTTTGTGAGTGCATGATTGACGGTGAGAAAGTTGAACAAGTGGATGAGTTTGTATATTTGGTATCTCTATTTACAAGTGATGGAAAGTTTGACAAAGATATTGAAAGAAGAGTGAGTGCGGGTAATAAGGTTAACGGTGCCCTTCGCAGTGTTATGGAAAGCCAATTCATGTCGAAAAAGGCAAGATTGGCTGTCCATGACGCTGTACTGGCACCTACCTTAATGTACGGGAGTGGAAGTTGGGTATGGCAGAAGAAGCATAAAAGTAAAGTCAATGCCGTAGAAATGCGGTCATTGCGGAGCATGAAAGGTGTGACATTGAATGACATAATAAGGAATAGTGTGATAAGGGAAAGTTGCGGTTTGAAGGAAGACGTAGTGACCAATATTGAAAAGGGCATGCTTCGGTGGTTTGGGCATATGGAGAGAATGGATGAAAGTCGATTGACGAAAGAGATTTATATTGGGGATGTAATGGGCCGGGTGAGTAGAGGTCGCCCCAGAAGGACATATACAGACCAGATTGGTGATGTCCTGGCCGAAGGCGGGGTGAAAAGTACTCGAAACCGAAGGTCATGTATGAAAAGATGTATGAATGTAGATGAAGCGAAAGGGGCATGTCAAGACCGTGACAAATGGAGATCTGTAGTCTCTGCCTACCCCTCTGGGAGACAGGCGTGAAGTGTATGTATGTATATGTATGTATGTATAATTAATCATCTTATTGACAATATAAAGCACCAAAAAAAAAACAGATTCACAATAAAAGAAACATTTTCAACAAGGTAAAAAATTGAGTTTATTTAGTGAAAAGTAAAAGAGTTAAGTCTAGGCTAGGGGGTCTCATAGTAAAATCTGTCACAAATGATGTCTACTATTAGCCTTTAGCGGAAATAGCTCGATAACCCAGTAACCCTGTAATATCGTTATCATTGATAAAACCTTAGACATTATTGTCAAATGGATTGAACATCCACGGCGGAACTGATATTTGTATGCTATTGTACGGATTATATCTTTCATACTCTTCTATTGGATTATAGAAAGTACTGTATTCTGGTTCGGTTGATTTACCATTGCAATAATTCCCTTGGCAAATGGTTATCTCTTCCTGTTTCGTTGTTTGTACATTTTGCATTCTCTCCTTCATCCGTTTTCTTAATTCTTTCACTTCTGCCTCCATTTTCCTTAAATTCTCGACGGCGTCTTGAATATTTATCGTTTTTCTGTAAGTTATTTCATTGTTTAGGTCCCCGAGGGAGTTTAGTGGGGAGAATCGGTGTCCTGCCTTCATTCGGTCGTAAAATATACTGTTGTTTGCCTCGCTTAAACCACAGTAAAGAAAAAAAAGTAAAATATTTTTTTCAGTCATAATGTTCGCTATCGAAATCCATCGGGTTTTACTGATAAGTCTGTTTTTTTTTCTTCATATTTTATATATTTTTTACTACCACAACCAATAAAACGTAGTTTATGTGGTTTTGTGCAATTTATGATGTGGACAAAATCGAATTACAAGTTTTTATGATGCTACATCAATAAATTAAAAGACATGAAATAATATAAGAGTCAAATGACAATACTTAGTTTTAATATAAAAAAAAATTACACTTCACGCCTTTTAATCCCAAATCGGGGTAGGCAGAGGATCTTTGTAAAGAAAATGCCCACGGTTCACCGAGCCAACGTGACCAACGTGACAGGGGGTGAGGCTATCACGGTTAAACCGGTGCGGGTTTCATCACGACGTTGTCCTTCATCGTACAAGCGTTGCGTTACGTACATAGGCGTCCAGTAGCCGGACTCGAACCCGCGACCTCCCGGTTTTAATCCTTTTAATATTTTTTATAAGAACTCATAACTTTGAGGTGCAATAACCATAATAACTAAATTACTTTGCAAGTTAAATTCGACTCGACGTGATTAGGAAATAGTGGTTGAAAGACTGCAGAAATATTCCAAAACAGAGACAGATTTCTTTCCCATTACAATTATACTTTAAATACATAAAATAATACTTAGTAGAAATATTTTTTATGAATATTGAAAAGTTTAAACCGGGTATTACGATTCGAAAATTACCCAAAAGATAAGCATTCAGTTTACCTACGTTGTTTGCCCGACGTTTCGACACAGTTACATGTGCCGTGGTCACGAGCTGACTGAGTTTTTTTTGAAGAAACTATTTCAAATAAATAACCAAAATATCAACATAGTGTTTACTCAAATCATTTTTTCCTTTTTTTTTGGCATTACTGAAGTATATGCAACCTTCACGTTTGGTAGTTTTTAAGATTACACTCAAATCTTCAACTCAGAAAATATGGATGACCACGATGTTGAAATCACAGCCGCATATGTGTGAAACGTTTTCAGTTCAATCATCTCCTTCATACATTTACCTACTAGCTGTTCCTCGCAATAGGTGCATGAATTCTAATCTAGGCCATAATCTCTGTTAGGGTCCTGTGTCCACCGCCGAAATTAAAGATGAGACGTTTGTATCGAAAAGATATATTACGACATTAGAGTAAAAGGAATAAAATATAGAAAGATGAAACGAAAAACTAAACACCAAGAAAAATATAACACAACAGTGACAACTTATGTCAAATTCAAAATATATACAAAAGGAACGTGGGTATGGAAAATGAGCCCACAGCCAACATTCTCCTTGAAAGAACTTCAAAATCTTTCTGAAGTTTTTCCTTAAAGTACAAACCGACCTCACATCTCACATAGGTATTATGACAAACATTCTCATTTATCATAACGTCAGCCCAATTACGTCCACTGATGGACATAGGCCCTTAATGGTCCGTCACAACGCTCAGTCTTCTGACTTCTTCCGAAAATGGGGGTTTGCCGTCTTAACCAGATATTCGGACCACATTGTCGGTCGAATCCCACTGCCTTTTTCCATTTTTGTCGTCATTCTAGGACTTTCAGACTTGTTTAGTTTTATACGGAGCAATTATAATAATCATATTAGATAATCTTTCTACGAAGCCAAAACTTTACCTACTTGCATGGAATCTAACAAAACAGTAAAAAATAAATAATGAGGAATTCCTCAAGGAATTCTTCCTTCCTTTCCAGGCCCAGAGTTCTAATTCGTTTCTGCTCAAATTAAATTACGCGGTACAGAAACTGAGGGGGAAATTCGAATGAATGAAAAAAAATATTATATTAAATATTTTTTACTATAGTATATTCAGCAATGTACTTAGTTATTATAGCTGCTTAAACCACTGGATCAAGTCATGAAACATTGTTCAAATTTAAGTAAACTATAAATAAATATAAATTAATAAATATTTTACAACAACACACACATTGCCTGCATCCCATGTTAAGTAGATTTACCAATTACGCGAAACAAACGGTTTGCGTCTACTTTCGTAGTACGAACCGCCAGGATGTGGAATGACTTGGCAGAGTCTGTGTTTCCTGCTCAGGACAGTCTGAAGGTCTTCAAGTCGCGGGTAAGTAGATACCTAATGAACCAGTATGCTCCATCGTAGACCACGTCGCTGCTTAACATCAGGCAGGATTGTGGTCAAAGGCTTGTGCATTGTGTTTTAAAAAAGAAAAAAATATATCTGCCTAGCTATCTGCGAAACGGGCATGCCGTGTATGTATGTCTGTATGTTTTCTGCAAATGCAATTTTAAATTAGTAATAAAAGACGGATGGGTGGATTTTGACAAAACTTTGATTAGAAATGAATAGGTACCTTCTGAACAAGTGTGCTCCATCGTAGACCACATCGCTGCTTAACATCAGGCAGGATGGTGATCAAACGCTTGTTCACAGTGATAAAAAAATTAAATTGTTTATTTCTTCATCGTTATAAGTGTTATTAGTGTGTTATACGATAGTGCATACTGAAAGTTTCTGGGATTTGCCAGATACGAAAAAAAAACTGATTTTGAAAAAAGAACTCTTACGGATTATGAAAATTTTCGAATTCTATGACTATTATTTGTTTTTTGATTTTTGTGTTTTTGTAATTTTGTTGCGGACATTAACATGGAATTAAAACGTGAACATTTTCGGTCTATTTTATTCTATGATATTTTCTATGATATTTTTATTTCTATGATATTTTATGATTTTCGATTTTCGCTGTGGGTTAAATTAACAAGAGAGTTGCCAGAGCCATAAATAAACAAAAACATATCACTTTGTACAAAGATGAATAATTATAACCTGCATTAGGTCAAAATATGTTATATATTTGTTAAACATTGTTTAAAAGTTTTTATGTTTTTTATTGTCTACTTGGTTTACCTACTTTCAAATACTTAAATAAGAGATATACCTATAATATAATAAATATTCAAAGTTCCTAATAAAAAGTAAGTTGTAACTAAGTAAGTGGGTGGCTGGTGGATGCTGCAGAAATGGACCTGAAGAGATGCCTGTCTGCAGCTTCCACTAGGTACCTTAAACATTGCAATGTCAGAAAATTACTTCTAAGTTGTAACTAAACCTATATTACAAGAACCTTACTGTACACTTAGAACGCAATAAACATTTTGTATTTGTATATAATACTAGTTGTCCCGGCAAACATTTGTTTTGCCGTAGGAGTATTTATACCCCGTGTATTGAAAGAAA
>SJJU01017663.1:0-10170 GCA_012932125.1 Conopomorpha cramerella
CAGATGGCGCGCGCTGAAGGTGGAGATGCTGAAGCGGGTGCTGGTGGTGGGTCACGCGCGCGCGCTGGCGCCGGCCGGCCCGCCGCTCCGCGCGCTGGCCGCCGCGCAGCGCGCGCCGCGCGACTGGCCCGACTACAAGCCCTACGCGCTCTTCGTCGCCATACTCGACATGCTCTACAATGTCATGTTTAAGGTAACCTACCTACACTATATACCAATGGCGTGCACAAGGTAGGCAGTAATCTCCAAGGATTGACACCTATGTATAGGTAACATGTCTTTACGAAATATAGGCACCAACCTATGTCGTGAGTACAACAAATAAAGATCTAGCAATAACTATATTATTAGGTCGGGTAGCCAAAATACTAACTACTAATAATAATACTACTTTGCCTATATGGTGTGCACGCCACTGCTATAACACACATCAAAAGTGTTTAGGGATCAAAAACATTTTTAGCTCTAAAAAAACTAATTTATTTAAATCAAATCTAATCTTCTGGATTGGACTCCTACCTAATTCCCCATGCCTGTATCAAGACTTATCACCACATTTTAAATAAATTATGAATGAATTCAATTTTTGTAAAATATATTCTTGATTGCAATCTTCTAAAATGTACTTGATCCCTGGACACTTTTGATGTGTGTGAATTGCCTTCTTTTAAATTATACAGACTTGAATTTTGATTTTATTTAATTCCGCGAAAATCGTATCACATTAAAATTCATGCCTATTCAGATCGAAGTCGAGAAACAATCAAACGTATGTTTTCATTACTATAATTTAAATACTCTTTAAACACAACATACATTTGATAGTTTTTGGTTCCTCTTACGATCAGCTAAATCATATGTCCTATTGATAATGTAACATTCGGAGTAGGTTTCAGCGCCATTTATTTTGTGTTAAATTCACTAGACTGTTTATAACTATGAACTAGTACGTAATTTAAAATATACGGCATGTTTCGTTGAAATCACCAACCATTAAAAGAACTATAGACCAAAATTTGAACATAACTTCCATGTACCACCCACAATTAAATCCCAACACTATATGAAACAGAACGTGTCAGCGGCGAGCGTGGAGCAGTGGCCCATCAAGTTGGCGGAGAACATCCGTCACAGCGACGAGGCGAACGCGAAGGCGGCCGAGCGCATCGTGGCCACACTCACGGACGAGCTGCTGCCGTGTGCCAGCTTCGCCGAGTTCTGCGACGCGGCCGGCCTGCTCGCCGACATACCCGACCCGGACGCTTTCCTCACCACGCTGCTTAACGAACAACCCTAGAACGGTTTCACTCTTACACTATTGATGTCTAATCCCGATGCATAGTTTTGATGCTTATTATATTATTCAATTTCTTATTATATTAGTCTTTTCTGCTTCTAATTTGTTGTTTTATTTCTGGGAATTGTAGGGACATTTAGTTGTTCAAAGTTTAGTACAGAGTGAGTTTTTTGGCGTAACAGGTATCCAGATAAGCACCATTCGACACCACCAGAATATACCTACCTGGTCAGAATTTACTCTAGCTAATCTAGCTCCAGAAAACAAAGATACAGTTCAAATAAAAAAAAATATTCCATAGAACATTATGTTGAACAAAATAAGTTAGTTTTCCCTATTTTGTGTATGGAAAGAGGGATATACTTCTACATGAAAATGGAACACAACCAAGTTATACTGATTGCAAGATTGTAAATAAGTAATGGCGCACATTTTGAAAGCATTACTTACTTACTTAAATCATAATATGGTACAAAGGGACTTTACAAGATGGCGCCACGCCGTCCTGTCCTCTGCGACTGCTCTGGCATCGCACCAGCTCAGCCCTCGCGCTCTCAGCTCGCCGTCGACGGTGCGCCGCCACGTGAGCACAGGGCGTCCAGGTCTGCCGAGACCTCCCCCAGGCTGCCATTCGAACGCGATGCTCGCCTTGTTGGATTCCCCTCTTCGGATCGTGTGACCAATCCACCGCCATTTTGCGTTGTGCAATCTCCTCCCCAATAGGGATTTGACCGCACTGTGCCCATAGGTCCTCGTTCCGTATCGTGTTCGGCCAGAATACGCGGAGGATGGACCTCAGGGATTTATTCACGAACACTTGTAATTTGTTCGTGAGACCCTTTGTCACTCTCCACGTCTCACAGCCGAAGAGTAGAACCGATTTGACGATGGAATTGAAGAGGGAAATCTTACATTTATTTATTTTATATGAATTGAATTACATACATTTATTTATTTATATGAATTACAGTATCTACTCTTACAGGATGCCCCATGCGGTAGATAAGAATTTACAAAATATACACAATACAACACAATACAAGAATACGATACAATAAAAAATATAACAATAAAACATTCATATTTTATAAAATTAGGACAGCTAAGATTTACTTATCCCATTGCAAATGGACTGAAGTGCAACTTTTGTGAATTCGCCCTCAGTGCAACTAAAAAGATCCTCCATGTCATGAACCGAGTTTAAACATTGCAATGCTCTTGTGATGGGCGCTCGTCTCAGTAAGTTTGTGCGAGTAGTTGGCAGTGCGAGCAGTCGGGGCTTGCGCCGCCGCGACACATACTCGTCTGGGACACACAGGGTCATAGCCTCTAGCACGCCTGGATTGCAAAGAAAACCCCGTAGTACCCGGAATATGTAGAGCACTAGGGAGTACTCACGTCTAACTTCTAACTTATTATATCCAACCATACCCAAAACAAATAATGTCGGATACATAAGTGGGTAGAACGGGTAGATACCGTATAACTTCTTATAGAGAAATCGAGTGAATTTGTTTTGTATTTTCTCCATCATCTGCGCATATTTAAGTTCATACGGCGACCATACCATAGCGTTATATTCCAGTTGACTTCTGACTAAGGCATCGTAGCAGGCTCGCAGTGCGTTCACGTTTGTGAAACTATGCATCTGACGCATCACCAAACCCAAATTTCGATACGCTTTTTTACAGACTTTAACAATATGCTCTTTGAAAGTTAAATCCGATCCTATAGTAACACCTAAGTCTCTTACCTTATCAACTCTCTACATTGGTATTTGACTTATGTTATAAGGATGCTGTATCTGTGCTCTAGCTCTACCGAATGTGATTACCGTGCATTTGGAGACATTAAAGTCAAGGTGATTGCATTGACTCCACTCTACTACTCTGTCTATATCCTCCTGTAAGAGTTCAGCATCGGAACAGCTCGTCACTTCTTTAATCAATTTGAGGTCGTCGGCAAAAAGAAGACAAACAGAGTTATGCACTACTTTCGGCAAGTCGTTTATCATAATGACAAATTGTAATGGTCCTAGGTTGCTGCCTTGACTGACACCCGAGCGAGTAAAGTAAGGCACCGAAAGAGCCCCTCCACAATCTACGTATTGTTTCCGATCCCGCATGTAGTCGGCAAAAAATTGCAAGGTATGAGGAGTACATCCAATAGTAGCTAGCTTTTGTAGCAGGACGTCGTTATCTACTGAGTCGAATGCCTTCTTGTAGTCAAAATATGCTACGTCCACTTGTCCACCGGCATCAACCCTCAGTATCACCTTCGTCATCATGTGCAGTAAATTCCCCGCAGTACTGCGCGCTGGACGAAATCCGTATTGCGAATCGTCCAGTAGTTCACTCGTCTGGGAATAGAGTCTATGGTGTATCGCACTCTCAAGCACTTTAGCCGGGGTACTCAATACAGCTACCGGCCTAAAGTCGCAGGCCTCTGTACCACAGGCGCCTTTTGGGACGGGTACTACCCGGCTCAGTTTCCAGCGTGCTGGGTACGAGGCACTCGTGAGGCAACAGTTAAATAAATGGTGTAGTGGTGCTGCTAACACAGTCCGACAGTCTTTCACCACGAATGGAGGTATCCCGTCCGGTCCAGTTGATCTCTTTGGATGAAGCTGGGCTAAGGCACGAACTACTTCTGTAATATCAAGGTGGTCGATATGTACTCGTGTACCCCCTGCCGGTGCTGAAGTATCTGCCGTCACTGCGTTTAGTCTCGGAGGATTAGTGGCATATACGGAGTAAAAGAACTTTGCGAACTCCTCCGCCCCTTCGGTCTTCGAAAGAGCTTTTCCATCTCTGAATAACTGCTGTTTTCTTTCTGACCCCCTTTTACTTCTCAAAAAGTCCCAGAAACACTTCGGGTCCTTAGCCAGATTTGCTTGGATTATATCTTGATAACTGTTGTGTGCGATTGTTATCGCTGCTTTAACTTGGGCTCTACAACGGGCGAAGGCGTCGTAGTCCATTTGTTTCTTGCTATGTTTATACTGTCTATGCAGTCTATCTTTAACTCTAATTTCATGTACTATCTGCGGCGTGTACCATACTGGGTAGTGATGTGAACAACCGAGTTTAGATTTTTTTGTGGTACCCATTCGCCAATGACAGTATTCATGATTTTATAGAACAGAGATACTGCGGAATCTGGATCTCTGATCGCATATAGCTCCGTCCAGTCTATGCAATCAATAGCGAAGTACAAATTTGGAAAGTCTGCCTTAAAATTCCACTGCCTTATATCTAACGAGTTCTGGTCTGATTCTTCCCTCGTCTTGTTTCTTATTGTTGCCTTTATAGAGTCCATTTCAGCCGTGAAGTCGGACTTCTCCGTGCGCTTATTCAGAACTGAAATATTTAGAGGTGGATGAAACTGATCTATGGGTTCCATGTACTCGTCAGCTTCATACACACTTACAGAGTCCCTTTTACCAAGCACTAGGTCTAAATATCTACCCATAAAATTAGGCACATTATTACATTGAGCGAATCCACAAAAGTTTTCAAAGTATTCGTAATAATTTCGAATGTTTTCATTCGCAGAGTACAGATTAAAGTCTCCCAATATTATCACCTTATCATTATATTTTACACATACTGTTTCTAAGATATTGAATAGCAAGAAATATTCCGTTTCAACTGTTCCCGGAGGTATGTAGACTATACAGCACGCAAACAAAAACCTGCTTTGTCTATAGACACCAGCACATATAATTTCGAATTCCCGCTCGTGTATATCATTGTCCGTCCTAGGTATAAGTTTCAATACAAAACGCGGTGCAGATACCAGCAGGACCCCGCCTTGTTTACGCCCGTCAGTTCGGTCACAGCGCACGATTCGATAGCCCGGCGGTATCAACTCAGAATCGGTAATAGATTGGTTGCAGCCAGACTCTGTCACTGCCACCAGATCTGCTCCTGTTGATTGGATCCAACTAAAAAACTGTGTTGTTTTCGTTCTTAGCCCTCTAACATTCTGATAGACAATACGAGTACACGCTGTTTTATCTGTTTTCACTCTTCGCTGGCGTGCCAATAGTTTTCGTCTCGCCCCGCTGTAGCCTGCGGGGTCGGATGAGAAACCACTCCGATACCCGTATCCCCGATGGCCAAGCTGTCGCGTCCATTAACGCCGGAAACAGATTTTCTGGTACTCCCACCACAAAGCATGAGTGCTTGTCAGTTTTGATCAGCCTTTTACTTACTGTGATTTTATCACAGCCAGCTTTTTCTTGAAGGTATTTTTTAACTGCCTCCTCCGTGGTATCTGGAGCAAACGACCATGCCTGCAAATGTTTAAATCTCGGAGCAGTTTTTAGTACCGTGTCTTCGCTTCCGGCCCCTACCACGACCTGTCGGCTTCGAGATTTTGGCGTCGAACGTTTTTTTTTCCACAACAGTCCATTCCTCATCATTGTGATCACCAGCAGATTCTATTAGCTGATGAGTATCCTCTGATTGAACCTGCTCATCTCTGAGTTTCAAGGATGGTTTGTTGGTACGCCCACGACGTGTTACTTTTATTTCGGATACCGCAGGAGTAGATGAAATGGGGTATCGGTCTACCTGCTTTGGTGGATCTAGATTTTCCGTATTTATATTTACGGACTCCTGTGTATTCTGTATCCCTGCTAACGCTTCAGAAAAAGTTCTAAGGGGCTTACGGTGTAACTTAGTGTCCTTCTGAATTAAAGCAGATTGTAGTAGGCTGATCGATTCTTTCAATTCACCTACTAACTGCTTCAACGATTGTATCTCTTTTTGCAGTGGAAGAATTCGGTTATTTTGCTCTTTAATTGACTTAATCTCCATAAAAATATCATTTAAGGAAATTCCTCCAGTTAGATTTATGTTACATTCCTCTTCACGTACTGAAGGGCGAGAGCTCCCTTTCCTCGAGTTTGTATTAACAAAATGTGTCGACTGGTTATCAACCGCCGAAGAACTCAAACAGTTGAAATCTAACGCTTTTTGATCAGCAGCACTGTACGTAGTGCTAAAGCCAATAGGATTGCGCAATGGCGTAAGTTCATTTCCAGACTTAGGCTTACAACTGTGGCATTCTGGGCACAGCCATCCCTCTTTCATATGCATTGAGAAAGAGTTAAATTCCTCCTTAGAAATGTTTAAGCAATCTAAGTCATACAGTCCATTGCATTCTTTGCACTCTAAATAGTGTAGTGAACGTATCTCGCCTCTACAAGCTTTACACTTTGTCGCCGAAGCGCTCGACATGTTTCATGCAGTGGCTCACCTTTAGATGTGTTACTCGCCTCTTGTTTACGCACAATGAATCACCATCGGCAGCCGTTGTTGCTGCACCGCCGCCGCCACCGCCGCCGCGAACCGGTCCGGTTGCTGGTTGACGCGAGCGCCGCGCGAGTTGTCCTAGGTCAGGACCAACCGCTCGTTTTTTAAATATCAAAAATGCTTTCGTTGATATCTTCCTTAATCCAGCGCGTATCGATTCACGGTTTTTACAGTATTGTAGGTAACAAGTTCATCTTGATTTTAGTGTAAACAAATTCTTTCAACACTCAAGAACTCTTCAAAGATTAATTTAAAATAGCGGAGCGACCGATCGACGTTGTTGAGCGTTAGACGTTCGTACGACGAAAAAATCTTGATGCGCCGCTTGAGGACTTTGGACTCCCACACCGGTCTCAATAATAACCGGTTTAATATACGGAGTATCCGTCTCCGGCCTGTTGGAACAGTCTGTGCCCATCTTAGCATTCATGTCGCCAATTACGATGACGATGTCCTGCCGACGCACATCACTAAGCGTCTGCTCCAACTGGTCGTAGAAACGAGACTTGGTCTCGTCTGAAGCCGCGTTGGTGGGGGCGTAACATTGCATCACAGTGATTTTTCTAACGCGAGAGGTGAAGCGCGCTGTGATGATACGTTCAGACACCGGCTTCCACTCCAGCAGGCTGCTCTTCGCATCACGGCTAAGGAGTAGACCTACTCCGTACTCTCGGCTTGCGCCCCCGTCTTCCTTGCCGCTATACAGGAGTGTGGAGCCGTAGTCTGCAGGTTGCTCACCGAAGCCGTTCCATCTTGTTTCGCTGAGTCCTAAGATATGGATGTTGTAGACTTTGGATACCTGGGGTAGTCTCTCCGGTCGAGTCATGGTTCTGACATTCCAACATCCAATCCGTGTCCGTTGTTTCGTGCCAAAGTTCGTCGTTAAAGGTATCTGGGTTTTGCCATTTCGTAAAGTTTTCATAATCATTATTATTTTAAGGGTGTGCAGGAGATTAGCCCACAGCACCCCGATCACGACGATGGGGCTGCCATCCGCAGAGCCAGTCTTTTAGGGGTAACCCCAAGGCTTCTGGTAGCCTAAATGGTTTAATATACGGAGTATCCGTCTCCGGCCTGTTGGTCCACGGGAACTATTTTATTTCGCTCCAACCCTGCTATTGTGGAAACAATAGACGAGCCTTCCCCTATCCGCCACCTGGGGACGCGTCTCGTAGGAGTGAGGCTCTCCTCTCGCAATATGCGACCGAGAAGCAAATTGGTTTGGGAGCTTCGAAGCCACTAAACAGTTTGAAGCTGACGCCGCTGATTACGTCCAGTTGATTGAGCTTGAATACCAAGCAATCTCCGACGTCGACAAGAACTACGCGAAGACAGTGCCCGCTTCGGCACACTGCTACTACCACGTTATCATGTATTGGTACGAAGTAGCACTGATAGCCCAGAAACGAGGAGCGGCTACTCACGCGCAGGACAACCTTGTGAGGTTCGTCAGTGGCTACGCCACTAACGAGATTGCTGCTGGTGCAGCGGAGTACCTCGAGGGTCTAGGTGATTACACCGACTCGATGGGAGTCAAGCACATGTTCCACGCTCAACATCCGAATGCCTTCGGGCACTTCGGGCAAGCGACCGCATTGACTCATTCATTATATGAGACTCTCCCAGCGCCAGCAATCGCCTACCGAAGAGTGGTAGCCGATGTTGCGGCATCAACGGGTCAGGCTGAGCCTGACTGGTGTCCGGCCGAAATCCGGCCAGCACTACCCGCACGGGTAGAGCCAGAGGGAGACGCTGCACGCGCCCAGCGTGCGGCAGCACGTCGTCCAGACGCCGAAGCCGAGGAAGTTGCTGATGGAGTCGAGCCAGAGCCAGAACCTGAGCCTGAAAGGCCTAGGAGATCAGCTCCCACCGTCAACCTACTTGGGTGGAGACCCCCAAAAGCGCTGAATGCCAACCAGCGCCATGCGCTAGCTGAGTGCGTGAATGTTGACGATCCGGAGGACCTCATCACGATAGGAGCTTTCCAGGTGAATCGTCCCCTCTTCGAGCTAGTCTCAAGCAGACTACGCGAATGTCGGAGGTATAAACGATCCCTCCCACCACAGACGACGGACGGCTCTGTGGTTTCAGCAGGTAACTTGGAATCCTGTTGAAGGGTCCACTTCCCACTTGGTCATGGGCATCCAAACCCAAGGCCGAGCGATGACGCGGGCAACACTGCCCCTGCGTGCGGCAATTGCCGCAAAGGTGTTGTGTTATCGGACGATGCGAAACGAGTTCGAGAGTGAAGACGGAGTTATAACAAATCCGTGGGCTTGTTTCCACTTCAATAACTACACCCAGGTACCACAAACCTGGATAAACAACCGCAACACCAAGATCAACCAGGGAACCATAGGCTTGATAGCTTATGCGCCATTTAGCAAAAACATAAGAGAAGAAAAATCTTGTGCAAAACCTATTTAGAAACAAAATGTGATTACATGTGACATATTGATAAACCACGACAAGGAACTGACAACAGTGACGATGGAAACACAGCTCGCCGATTTTAAAAAAATTACGAGTGTACTGCTGAAATGACGGGGTTTGATGTAAACCTTACCAAGAGGTTGCACATTATTCTCCAGTTTCTAGCAAGTGGAATGAGTGTAAATCCTGAAAAGTTTGGAGAATATACTAAGAAACAGCTCGATTATATTACGTTGAGAAATATAATTGGTATTACATGATATCTTCAGTCCACAAGATCCTAATACACGGGAAAGTATAATAAGACATTTTGTAGTTTTACCTATCGGTTATTTTTCTGAAGATGCCCAAGAGTCTCGTAACAAAGACTACAAAAAAATAATGTTAAATCATGCTAGAAAATGTTCAAGATGAGCAACAAACGAGCACGTTTTTCACACACTTTTGTACACATCGGATCCTTTCATAGCAAGTATGAGAAAACGAACAATTGTTGTACACAAAGAGCTTTTTGAAGAAGCTAAAACCTTATTATTATTGGAGTAGCAACATTAATAATATTGTTTAAAACACAGTTATACGTTTATTACAACTTGTTTTCTCTTTGAAATAAAACAATTAGTGCTCATTCACACGAAGACGAATCGTGATTTTTCACGAATCGTTTTTTTTTTGGACGGGAGCAATGCTTTTTATATACTCATGTTTTTCGTGAAGCATGTGACTTCACGAATAATGAAAACAGACGTACAGTTGTGTGAAAAATAATAGCAGTAAACATATTATATTTCAAAGCTTAATTCGAAGATATAATTTACAACGTAGTCCTCCAAACCTACAGGCAACTTCCGCACGAATAAGATATTAAAGAGTCATACTTTTGACTACCACCTAACAGCCTATTGGTTAGTTTCAAAGCATGTCGTTCTAAAATGTGTCGTATGTAGTTTTTAGAACAAAAAATTGCGGCAGATGTCTTAAAAACAACTTTACTACATATTTACTGTTGTAATCAATAAAAGTAGTTACAATAACAGAAATGCACGGCTAGGAGCTGCATTAGCCGCCTCATTCGCTTATTGGAAAGTTTTATTAGTATTTTCTTGATGTGGAAATACT
>SJJU01017671.1:0-10465 GCA_012932125.1 Conopomorpha cramerella
TTATCTCTCTTTCTCTCGACGGTATTTCTTTTTTTTAATGTTGTCGACTGAACCTAATAATCGATTGGGATGATTAATTTTTGTTTGAAAGCTTCCAGTTTGATCCCATTTAAAATTTGATTCAGTTCCGACAATGGCATCCATGGGAATAGAGAAGAAAGAAAGAAACTGAATGCAGACGGCGCTTTGCACGCTTGACCCATATGGACCAATGACAGTGAGTCAATCTGTCACATGAACTTGTAGTGACAAATCGATCAACCAATCGTAATATTATGGGTCAAGCGTTACTAGTGCCATTAGTTCGTAAGCATTATTGTATGTATAATAATAATAAATAAATAAATAAGATTTCTACCTCATACCACTGTCAAATGATGGTTGAAGTCGATTCTATTTTCAATGGGGAATATTCTTTGACGTTTTCTTCCATACAAAGTTTGACAGTAACGACAGTTATTACCCCGAAAATCTGTCAGGTAAACGTCAAAGAAATCTGTCAAATGATGGTTGAAGTCGATTCTATTTTCAATGGGGAATATTCTTTGACGTTTTCTCCCATACAAAGTTTGACAGTAACGACAAACTTTTATTACCTCGAAAATCTGTTAGAAATACATGAAAGTAAAATTCCACATTGAAAATAGAACCTACTTTCCAAACAATGTTTGACAGTAATGACAGTTAATAACTGTCATATACTCGAAAATCCGTCAGAAAAACGTGAGAGAAAATTCCTCATTATTTGGGGCAATTAGTTTTCGTTTATCACAATCGAATTAATTTCAATCTGTTGCCGACACAATAATAAATTTCAAGATCGCCGTATCTCAGTGCTCTTTGTTCGCCAAGTGTGAACTGTTATCGCTGTATGAGTCACGTTCACGACTTGTCGGTAAATACGTGACGTTTTATTGCTCATATCTGTATGCTCTAATGTTGCATTGCAGTAATATTGAGTTTTATTAGGTGATGCTGTATTTTTTTGTTACAGGTTGATGTTTGATGGTTCATAGCTTTTAGTCAATAAAGGTATGTTTTTTCTATACAATCGTTTGACCACCACCCTGCTTGATGTTAAGCAGCGATGTGGTCCTCGATGGAGCATAGTAGTATATAGTATTTAGGAGATATAGTCAATAATGTTATCTCTCGAGGCAGAAAATTGTCGATTCTGTATGGAGAGGAAATAATTTTCGTAGTAGTAAAAGTTGAAAATTGACGAGCCCAACATTTCTAAGACCACTTGTCTTTTTTATATCTGTTAGTGGATGACTTCGTCGTTTATGAATGGATTTCGATGATTTTATGTTGGAAATAAGAGATTTCAAAAATGGTCCTAAAGAAGATTTTCGATGACAGACCAAATAAATCGAGGGGAATTTTAAATCATAGGGACTACTGTACATTACCTAAAAAATATTTTCATTATTTATTACCTATAAATTGGTTATTTTTTTCTTTAAAATCATATCTTACAAAATTGTTGTTTACCCCCGTTTAACCACGAATATGACATAGGTATGTATAACATAAAATATACATCGGGCCATTAATTTTGAAGTTTACGGCATGCAGAACAGAATACAAAACAAAATTTACCACCTAACGGTCAAAAGGTTAAATATTGTTTGAGCTTTGAATTAAAAACGATTACCCTAAATTATGTTTTGCCGGCGAGGTATGCAAACATTGCAGAAAGTAATCCAAAACACATCATGTCTGTGCCGGACATCACTGTGTGTGCCGGACCGCTACGTGTTCCGTCGGCGCAGGCCCCCCTTGCTGGCCGTGCCGCGTGCGCGCACCAACCTCCTGGCGCAGGCGTCACTCACTAGGGCTATCTGTACACTCAACCGCATAGCCGAGCTCATTGATGTATTTTATTGTTGGCCGAGTGAATTCACAAATGCAGCTATGTTTGTCTCTTCCTATTTAAAGTTATAATAAAACCTTAATTATAAATATTTATATTTCATTAATCTAACAGTAACTAACAGTAAGTAGAAAGTGAAAGTGTTATATTGTTAAGTTTTTCTTGTTTTTTAATGTTAAGTTTTGTAATAAAATGTAATATTACCTAACCATTCTCCACACTACTGTATTAGTATTTATTCTGTAAGGGTTGTGTGTGTAAATAATAATATTCACAAAGTGGCATTTTATAGGTAATGTTCGCCAATTTGAAGATCGCAGATAGTTAGGCCTAGTCTTGATACATCAGTTCCGCGTTCGTAAATAACCAAATTAACTTTCATTAACACCTTATTGACGTCTTTATCAAACAAATAGGTATACAAAGGTTCATTTTAGAGAGAAAAAAACATTTTTTCATCTGACGTCATTCACAACTTAAAAAAATATGAAATAAAAAAAAATCAAGAAACGTCAAACATTTTACATAATGTGATTGTTTGCAACGCATCTATTTTTAGACGCACTTAGTTATATCCTTAACTATTTCCCGGACAGTAAATGCCTATAGGCGTCATAACAATAAAACATCTATTGTGTCTATTTTACTGTCCGCCAATGTGTTAAATCTTTTTATGTAGGTATCTTTCAAAAACAATAGTACAAGCAATGGCCTTGAATGTTGGGGACAAACGTTTTTTATATATTATTATTTTTAGTAATTTGCATATGCTTGAAATAGGTATTTATCAATATTAATACCGGCTATACTACAAAAACGTTATATGTACCGAATGTAATTCTCGTAGCGTCGTCGTGTAATATAGTCGATTTCTTGAACGTTAGAAAGAGACAGCAACAGATTCTAACATAAAGATAAACAACAAAAAGTTCTTCAAGTCACTGTTGTTCATAACGAAAAAAAAAACTACGGTATAATTTAATTGGGACACCCAATTCGCGTGCGTTTTCTTCTCTAAACTGTTCAAATCTCAGTAAGTCCGGTTATTTTGCCAACGTAAAATGTACTCTACTTCGACAGTGTTAAGTAACAAATCAATTTGACACAACCGTCATAACAAGATCAACATTAAAACGGCCCTTATTCTTTACACATAAAGTTTCACTTTAGCACCTAACTAAATTTAAATAGTCTTACAAACGTGATAGAATGGACCGGAAGAAAAACTTTTACACTATGAAAATTTTAAGTAACAAATCAATTTGGAACCTGTCATAACAAGTTCAACATTAAAACGGCCCTTATTCTGTACACATAAAGTTTGACTTTAGCACCTAACTAAACTTAAATAGTCTTACAAACGTGATAGAATGGACCGGAAAATAAACTTTTGCACTATGAAAATATTAAGTAACAAATCAATTTGGCACCTGTAATTTCTATAGTCTTACAAACGTGATAGAATGGACCGGAAGAAAAACTTTCGCACTATGAGAATTTTCGTACGTTAGACGTCCAACTCACCGGCAAGCAGGCACAGCGACTCGGAGAGAAGCTCAAACACGTGAGCGAGTGGCAGGAATCCCATCAGCACGTCGTCGTCGTACACCGGCACGGCGTCCGCGAAGGCTTTCAGTGTCGCCAGCATGTTGCGGTGCGACAACACCACGCCCTTGGGCACGCCCGTAGAGCCCGACGTGTACATGATGATGGCCGTGTCCTGAGGCGCTGGGGCCACTGTTTCTGTTGTGGAAAAGGAAGAAAATCATTACATAGTATAAAACAAAGTCGCCTCCCGAGATTAATATGTAAAAGTAATGTGTGATTTGAAAACAAAAGTAAACGTCCCATCGATATGGACCATAAAAGTCACAATTCTCTGAATAATTTATTAATTAATAATAAAATGTATGGTTTTCGGCCGTGTCTAATACTTATGTAAGACATTATTAAAGTGAAACTTTTACTATATCGTCTCAAACTTTTTCGTGTGTGTGTTGCATGTCGCGTGACGGTCGGCCGCGGAGTAGGAAGTTTCACTTTTACTGCGGTTTCGTAAAACAACACAACTTTTACGATTCTGGCACAGATAATGCAGGAAGCAATATTTTTTGCTATTAATTTCAAAGGAATGGGATAAACAGCTGGTATTGTTGCAGTTCAAAGCTAGTCAATAATAATACGTATTAACCCACTCACCGAAATCACTCTTCTTGCCCATCTCCAGCACTTCCTTGTAAGCGATGATCCTGATGCCGTCCTTGAAGCCGGTGACGTCTGTCTGCTTGAGCTGATCCTCCATGTATATGAGGGTGGTGACCTTGGGCGTCTTCTTCAGAATGTTCTTGAACTTGGGCAGCAGCTCGTGCGAAGTGATGACCGTGGACACCTCAGTCTCGTTGAGGCCGTGGGCGATGGCCTCGTCTCCAAGCGTCGCGTAGATTGTCACCACTGACGAGTGAGAGGTTTTGGTTACGTTATTGTATTTTTTTTATTTATGTTATGGATCAACAGAATATTACTCAATATATTTAAAATACACACATCAAAAGTGTCTAGGGATCGAGTACATTTTAGAAGATTGCAATCAAGAATATATTTTACAAAAACTGAATTGAAGCGAAAGGGTGTCAGGACCATGACAAATGGAGATCTGTAGTCTCTGCCTACCCCTCTGGGAGACAGGCGTGAAGTGTATGTACGTAAAAACTGAATTCATTCATAATTTATTCAAAATGTGGTGATAAGTCATTGATACAGGCATTGGGAATTAGGTATGAGACCAATCCAGAAAATTAGATTTTATTTTAGAGCGTATTTTATTTTACCGTGGGTACTTGCTTTAGCAAGTGCCTCTGCCTACCCCTCTTTGGGATTAAAGGCGTGAAGTGTATTTATTTTATTTTTATTTTATTTTAGAGCTAAAAATGATCTTGATCCCTAGACACTTTTGATGTGTGTATATGTAGTTTAAGATAGGTCTCTAGCAATATTCTTGCTCATTACAGGGCTAAGTATAACAAAAATATGAATAATAAAGGAGAAACGACTGATAAAAGTATTGTCTGATCTGTGTGTGCTTGTGTAAGGTGTGCAGTGTGTAGTGGAGGGAGGGACTGACCGGGGATGCTCTGCGTGAAGCAGGCGTGCGCGGCGAGCATCCACTCGGCGCGGGTCTCGGCGAACATGGCGACGTTGCAGCGCGGCCGGCAGCCCGCCGCGCGCAGCCCGCGCCCCACCACGCGCGCCTCGCTCTCCACCGCGCGGAAGCTGCGCCACACGTAGTCGCCCATCTTGAACTGTGCGCCCGGAAAACGTGCCACTTAATAATCGTGCCTTTAAACCTCAAGGGCTGTTGGGAAATACACCTGCTAAGGGGGTGCCCACGGTGAGTCGGTACATAATATGGTATGTGAGGGGTTCTCATCGCGTTGTTTTCCTTCAAAGTGAGTTTCGTAGCCATAAAAAAGGACATAAAAAATTTAAGTATTGTGGGACCTAGTTGTAGTGTAATTTGGACTCGTAATCGGAATGTTGTTTAATTTTGTAATGGCTAATGACTATGGCTCATATTATGGCATGGAAATGTCTGCTTTAGCGATTATAGTCCGTCAAACATGCACGTACACTCTCGTCACCCCCATCGCACCACTTCCTACACCCTGACGCCTTCTTCCCTTAGAAGCTGATCTGAACCGTGCGAGTTGGACACACTATAACTGAGGCATTTGTTGTTTTTTTTAAACACATTGAACAAGCGTTTGACCACCATCCTGCCTGATGTTAAGCAGCGATGTGGTCTACGATGGAGCACACTTGTTCATTAGGTACCTATTCTCCCCAGTGACTTGAAGACCTTCAGACTGTACTGCGCAGGAAACACAGACTCCGGCAAGACATTCCACATCCTGGCGGTTCGCACTATAAAATTAGACGCAAACCTAACCATTTACGCGAACCAAACGGTTCGCGTAAATGTTAAATCCACCTGGTATTGATGACGTTTTGCCATTTTCCTGGTTGTCCAATTGTAAAAACGCGATGGGGGTATTAGATTATGCAACTCAGTAACACTCTCTCCGAAATGCACTCGATAGAAGACAGATAGGCTCGCAACCTTGCGGCGATGCTCTAGACTTCGTAGCCGAGCATCAAACAGTCTGTCGTCACCTATGAGCCTTCCAGCACTCTCTGTTGCCTCCAGAGCCTCAAGCTGATATTTTGTTGATCCGTCCCAAAGATGAGAGCAGTATTCCATACACGATCGAACTTGTGCTTGTGTGTGAGCAGCTCGTGTTTTATCTTTCCGTACTCCCATGTAAATATATATTTGTAGTAGAGAAGTAGGTAGTACTTTGGGCTGTACGTTGTACACACACGTACCGATATAATATTATGTATGAATATCATCAGATCACTATCTGATACTGTAAACATTATATAAATATTAAGTAAATATAACAATATTCTGTAATATACATAAGAATCACAATAGAGGTGGATGTGCATATAAACTTAAGTGCATAATTATTATTATTGTCAGTGGTGTGTACACAATCTGAGATGACGTGATGTCACGCTTATTCTGACAATTGGCTCTTAAGTGGACTAATTGTAAAGTGTTAAATGGTTAGCACCTTTTAGTCCTTCCAACGTTCGAAATCTTTTTTTGCATCTCCATTAATCCATTTTTCACGGCTGTTGAGCCCTGACACTTTGAGAATTTTGCCCATAATTAAGTATATGTACTGATATATGTTTATCTCAGCAAGAATTTGGTAGTTTCTGACGAATAATATATTTTTTTTATTTGTAGTAGAGTGCGCTTTATAAAATTGGTAAAATAAAAAAAATTACAGGTGGTCAAACGCTTTATCATAGTGATAAAAAAAATAAAAATAAAATAAACTTTTAGGGCTCATTGGCTATGAAAAATAGTATAGTTGCACGTAGGCTTGCCAAGTTGCCAAATCTAATATCCTGTCATTTCGACTCTTACACGACCCCCCCCCCTTCCCTCCCACGGGAATACATCTAGTTATCAATAACCCTGTATATTAAGTATTTTCAATATTATCATAAATCGTCGCCGAAGGACGTTTGCTAAACGTGATGCCATAAAACATTTTTCTAATGTTCTTTGTCCACAACATGTTAATCGATCGAGACGGACTTGTGGTCAGGACGCCTGCTCCTGATGAACTGCGACAGATTCGTTTCCCGAAGTGAAAATGAAGTGGGAAGGGAGAAACAAACCGGAACTGATGTTCAGGTTAAGGCCTACGATGTCACGCACATGCAATTTCTTGTGCAGTGTATAACAAATTTCAAATTCGTTTCAGCAGATTCAGAGATTACAACCTACATGCAAACACACAAAGTTTACATCTTTATAGTGTACATTCTGCAGATCATTTTTTAAAGAAACGCGCACTAACATTATATTAATAGTTTAAACCGGGTGTTAGGGCGCGAAATGAACCAAAGACAAGCATTCCAGCTTACCTTCGTTATTACCAAATAATTTCGTCTTGTCTTTGGTTAATTTCGCGCCATAACGCCCGGTTTAAACTATTAATATAGCAGTGGCGTGCACTGGTTTTTACGACAAGGTAGGCAGTAATCCCCAAGGATTGTATCTTGTCTTTGCAAAATATAGGTACCTACCTATCTACTCACCCACTAAACACAGGACCTTCGTTAGCCTCTGTCATGAGTACAACAAAAAAGATCTAGCAATAACTCTACGTATATTATTAGGTCGGGTAACCAAAATACTAAGGTAGGCAGTGTCTTTTTGCTTATATGGTGAGAACGCCACTGTAATATAGAATATGCAGAGTTTTGAACTTATGTGTACTGATATCGGGATGATCTGAGAGAGATTTTCTGGACCTTTCAAGTGGTACCAAACTAACCTTCTTAAAGATCCTGCCATTAGGCTGGGGCTCGTCTTCCTCGCTGAGCACCGTCCTGGTGCCGAGGCAGGGCCGGTCCGCCCAGCGCGCCGCCACCGCCCGCAGCATGCCCTCCATGGAGGTGACGCCGTCGCGCACCAGTCTGAGGTGGAGCTCGCCGGGCGCGTCCACTGAGCGCACGGTTATCGACGTCTCCGAAGATTGGATTATGCGCGCCTGGTAGATAAAATCAATGTGATGTAGTATTATAATAAAACCTGTATTGTAATACAGGGCCTATGTCCAGCAGTGGACAGGTATGGGCTGATGATGATGATAATACAGGGATGTGGACGAATGACGGATGAAATCTGAGTGCAATCAACTCTCACGAAGATGATCAAATTACGATTAAATATACGATACCACAATTTTGGTTGGTTACGGAGTAGCAATCTAAACAGAAAATTTTCACAGGGCCTAGAAATAAATAGAAATAAATTAATTACTAAATAAAATAATTAATAAAGAAATAAATTACTAAATTACATTTTTTTAGAGCTAAAAATGTTCTTGATCCCTAGACACTTTTGATGTGTGTACTAGGAGACCAAACATGAGACAAGGTCCTAGTTATGAAAATGGAAAAACATAGTATAGAAATCCATATAATGATAATTCGTTAGTTAGGCTTCAGTTTATTAGGACATCATAACCAGGTAGGTTGTGGATGGGGTATATTTCAGACCAAGCATAAGCCTTTAAACGGCAGTTTTACTTTGATCTGAGGGGTAGATACATAATACTTGACAATACCCTCAAGTTGTGACATCTTGGAGAACGTATTCTCCTAGTACATGTCACCAACAATAACAACGCACCTTGATACGATGTGACAGTTCCCTCTTCCTCCATGGCCGCTGGATGATAAGGTGCACGGGGAATGTTATGACGTCACACACGAAGGCTACCGCGCGCACTGCCTGCAGCACCAGCGACACCCACCACGACTCTGGCCTGTAATAATAAAATACAGTAAGGTTGAGTTTCCTTTGCCAATTAAAATGGGGCGGTAGTCGTTTCCGATAGTAACAAATACACAAATAAACTCACAACTCAAAATGCCTGACGGGGTGAATTTTTGGGGATTTGTTGCCCTCTAGGTCACTTTAACCCATTAACGCCCAGCAGAATACTTACTCTGTAATTGATTTTGACTTTTATTACCAAGTAATATAGTTTAAAATTACTTGTCAGTCTCCGAGTATAGTGGGTGCTAATGGGTTAAGCCTGACTATTTGATTTGGTCTTCAGTTCGACAAATCAATCGATCAATTAGTATCCGTGATACCCTGGATATCCAGCTGCATAAAGATTTAGGATATAAGCTTACTATACCTTCAAAATACGGCTGTCTGTTTACATCTAAAGTTTATGTCTGTCCATACATAAATAAAACTTTGGTTTATTTTCCTTTGCCTTATTCTGGAGGTTACGACTTCAATGTTGTACAATAATTACAGTGTATATAAAGAGTTCGCACACTGCCAATTAAAGAAGGTCATAAAGCTATTTGATTCGACCCTAGTGCATACTTCTAGACGTCAGAAGCATAAGGTCGTATGTGTCATTATGTTAGTTTACAGGAGAGCGTTAAGAAAATTGTGTTAATAATCCGTTAAGAATGGCGTAAACTAAAAGGAAAAGAGTGAACCTAAAAGTTTATATTCTTAGATAGTTTAACAAGCTACAGTTCCATATTAAATCTTTTATTGAAAAAAGTGATTTACGGCGTAAATTCGGATACGACCTTATGCTTCTGACGTCGTTATCGCAGACAAGGAAACTCTGAGCAGTATAAATATAGACGTGTCTACGGCACATGTTGAACCGGTCGGCCCTTCAAATGATCGAGCGTAATTATCAATCTAATGCGACAACCTTCGTGACCCACATTTTACAGAGCAGGATCGGAAGCATTGCCTTTCCATTTCTGGCATATCAAAGAATTTAAAGGTGAGTATAGCATACTTGAGCATTGACTTGTATGGGGCATTCTTGCTAAACGTGAATGCTCAAGTCTATCAGCACCGGTGAAGGAAAATATAGTAAGGACATCCGTGTACCATATTAGCTCAGCAGCTATCACGTCGGCATGGTGACATGTGGGTAGATAGATCTGGCATCAAAACGCGTTTTTTTATAAATCCTGATTTGTCTATGATTCGTTTAGGTTATAAAAAAAAAATTAATGTCATTATACATATAGTGTGCGCGGAAGGCCTAGTCACCGCCTGAGGTGTGCGAGCTGCGGGGCGGGAGGTAGACAAACATATAATTTCAATTGCGACCTTCCCCGTCACACACCCCCGCGCATACCCCAGGAGGCGACTAGCGCTCCCGCGCACTCTATAGTTGCCTATTAATATTAGTTTGCATTACCGAGAAAAGCCGAAATTAATAATGAAAATACACACATCAAAAGTGTCTAGGGATCAAGTACATTTTAGAAGATTGCAATCAAGAATATATTTTACAAACACTGAATTCATTCATAATTTATTCAAAATGTGGTGATAAGTCATTGATACAGGCATGGGGAATTAGGTGGAGACCAATCCAGAAGATTAGATTTGATTTAAATAAATTAGATTTTTTTACAGCTAAAATGTTCTTTATCCCTAGACACTTT
>SJJU01017673.1:0-23113 GCA_012932125.1 Conopomorpha cramerella
TAAAATAAAAAATTAAAATAAATACACTTCACGCCTTTAATCCCAAAGAGGGGTAGGCAGAGGCACTTGCTAAAGCGCAATACCCACAGTTCACCAAGCGTATTTAACCCAACGTGACAGGGGGTGAGCCCATCGCCGTTATAGGGTTCACACACCTTGTGGTGTGCGGGTTTCATCACGATGTTGTCCTTCACCGTACGAGCGTTGCGTTGCGTACATAGGCTCTGAAAAAGAGTCCCATTGGTAGACGTCCAGTAGCCGGACTCAAACCCGGGACCTCCCGGTTACAAGTCAAGTATCCAACCAATAGTAACTGGACCACAGACGCTCTTATAATAATATGTAAATTGTGTTACAATATTTAGTTTATTTATATATTTATTAATCTCCCCTCACTCATGAGTGCTGGCAGAATACCAGCGTCACGGGCAACCGTGGCAATATGCTGAGTCGGCGTCTCTTTGACGTTGACATACACAGGAACGATAGATAGGAATGCTGCATTTAACATGTACTGTATGTGTATTCCATTGTACTGAATTATTGTTTGTGTGTTTTTTGGCAAAAATAAATTAATGTCTATGTCTATGTCTTATAGTACCAATATTTGTATCGTTAAATATAAATCAATTATTTCGTCAACACGGCTCAAACTTGAAAGTGAAATAGATAAAAGCAATTGGTGTTCACGTGACAGGCGCGCAAGTTGCCTAGTGTGAGAGCACAGTCAAACTCTTGAAGCTTTTACACTAGCAGTAGATTTCCAAGTCTAACCTGTTTTAGCTTTTAGTTAGTACCTTGTGCTTATTTTTAGATTTATCCTATGTACTTAAATGCTTTGTAAAATATTGGCAAATAAACGATTAGACATAAACGAACGAAACGAGGGCCAGCGAGAGGAAACGAGAGTATCTCACCCTGATCTCACACTGTCTCAGGTTATCTCGGCGAGTGTGACACAGACGTCAAAAGAGTCAAACTTGTTACATTCATATTGATTTCCTATGCATTCATAACCTTAGCTTTACAGGCGTGGCGGACATTCCTACATGCCCTTATCACGTATCTATCAATAATAAAAATTTCTCTTAACTCGTGGTTTCTCCTACATCTTGTTTCTGACAAGTATACTTTCAACAACTCTTGTCCGAAGACAACACTGCCTGTTTATTTCCTTACATATTGTGTTTACACTAGTGGCGGAAAAAAAATTATATTCCCGAGGGCAAACAAAAATATTCCTTTATTCCGCAATATAACCGAAGTCCACGCGGGCGAAGCCGCGGGCGGAAAGCTAGTTATAGTACAATAAATATTAATTTTGAGGTCACGAGCAAACACGTTACTTGAATACCCATGTAATGATTACATAAATATATGCCCTACTTCTGTGGGAACACTTTCCCTCGCGACTAAACAAACACAGCTGATAAAGATAAGCAGAATCTGAACACTGATAAAGTGAATCAATAGAATATAGCTCCCTAGCTAATATATATTTCTAGTTGTTGCAAAAATGCTTTTTGTATTTAGTAGCTCACTAAGAAGTAAATACATTTGTCGAAAACATTTTTTAATGAAACGCGCACAGACATTATAACTTAATATTGTTCACCGTTGCGCCGAAATGTCGAGTAAAATAACAAAGGTAAGCTCGAGCTTGTCTTTGATTATATTCGCGCCTATATATCCGGTGAACAATATTGAGTTATTCGTCGAGAACTTCTGTCTGCTTAAAAAATAATTACCGTTAGTTAGGACAGGGCGATTGGCCTTGAATTATTTGTGGAAGTCCGGAGGGCGTTTAAAAAATATTTCTTCCAATACAACAGGTCACTTCCTATGGCGACACAAATGTTTGTTTGCACAGATAATCTTCATTACATAGTATAAAACAAAGTCGGAGTCTGTGTTTCCTGCGCAGTACAGTCTGAGGGTCTTCAAGTCACTGTGGTGAATAGGTACCTAATGAACAAGTGTGCTCCATCGTAGACCACATCGCTGCTTAACATCAGGCAGGATGGTGGTCAAACACTAGTACTTAGTTAAAAAAAAGTCGCCTACGGCTGTCTGTCCCTATGTATGATAATATCTTCAGAACTAGGAAACGGAGTTTAATGCGGTTTTCTTTAGTAGATAGAGTGATTCTTGAGGAAGGTTTATATGTATACATTCATATAATAGCAGAGAAACACTGTTAATAATGTTTATTGGCAAAACAACGTTGTCCGGGACAGTTAGTCTATATACATAAAAATGAATTGATTGGACACGTGGAAGTCCAGGGAAGGTTTAAAGGTGTATTTCTTCCAATACACGGGGTCAAAATCTTCCTACGGCAAAACGAATGTTTGTATGGACAGCTAGTCGTTAATAATATTGTTATCTTAAATTTTAAACAAAAGATATCCCATTATACATGTTTTACATTAAGAAGGTACATTTAGGCATGCCTCAGTAATAAATATAAATGGTAATATCTTCTGTAATATACAAGAAACGTGACAATATCTTTTCACGTTCTGAAAATCTTTGAAAACTCTTAACAAAAAAAAAATCGAAAGCTGTATTATTTTTTTCACCAATATTAGTTGACCGAGTATAATAGGGAATTCGCTAAAATGGCAGTTCCACGTGCCGTATAGCATTTTCTGAAAAGTGTGACGTCGCGTGTGTATGTGTGTGTGTGTGTGTCTATCTCAAGGTTTATCTTATCAGCGCTTGTCGGGACAAACAATCTAGCGCCGATACTGTAAACCGAATTTTAACTGGTTCTCAAACTGTTTATGTGCCTGTTTATGTATCTTTTTTTTTTGTTATACTAATGTAGGTTCGTGGATGGCTAGCGATTTCGTTCACGACTAATACCTTGCTATATTGAATACAGAGTTTGTCCACAAAACTTGCACAAGTAAAATTTGAGTACGTAATCTTGAATAACTTCTAGGTATCACTAGTAATCAATCTCAAAATGAAAATTATTACATACATACACACATCAAAAGTGTCTAGGGATCAAAGATTGCAATCAAGAATATATTTTACAAAAACTGAATTCATTCATAATTTATTCAAAATGTGGTGATAAGTCTTTGAAACAGGCATGGGGAATTAGGTAGGAGACCAATCCAGAAGATTAGATTTGATTTAAATAAATTAGATTTTTTTTAGAGCTAAAAATGTTCTTGATCCCTAGTCACTTTTGATGTGTGTAGTATAAAACAAAGTCGCCTTCCGCTGTCTGTCTCTATGTAGGTATACTTATAACTTTAATACTACGCAGTGGATTTTCATGCGGTTTTCTTTAGTAGATAGAGTGATTCTTGAGGAAGGTTTACATGTATAACTAGCTTTCCGCCCGCGGCTTCGCCCGCGTGGACTTTGGTTATAACCAAAGTATAGAGGAATATTTTTGTTTTCCCTCGGGAACATCATTTTTTTCGGGATAAAAAGTACCCTATTATTTAAACCGGACTTCTGACTATACGTCTGCAAATTTTCAAAGCAATCGGTTCAGTAGTTACGGCGTGAAAGCGGAACAAACAAACAAACTCGCTTTCCCATTTATAATATTAGTAAGATACATGCATATAATAGCAGATAAACACATTTAATTATATATATTGGCTAAACAACGTTTGCCGGCTCAGCTAGTTAATAATAATAATAATAAATTAAATTTAATAATAATAAATCTATAGAATAATGTATGTTAATTTTTTTTTCGTTATATATGAATTAGGTTACCTGGAAGAAATCGCTCTGAGCGATAAGGTCGCCATTTGCAATCTTGCCATTGTTAGTTTTACATTTTGTAATGTACAGTGTGCAATAAAGAGTATATTCATTCATATTATTCATCAATAAAGAGTATATTGGGCATATAGAGAGAATGGATGAAAGGCGATTGACGAAAGAGATTTATATGGGTGAGTAGAGGTCGCCCCAGAAGGACATATACAGACCAGATTGGTGATGTCCTAGCCGAAGGTGGCGTGAAAAGTACTCGAAACCGAAGGTCATGTATGAAAAGATGTATGAATGTAGATGAAGCGAAAGGAGTATGTCAGGACTTCATATATACACGTAAAGACTCAGAGTACTTATTGACAACTAAGTAGTATAGCATGAATCCAAGGCGTATATGCAAATGACACAAGAAAACAATAACTTGATATGCTTATGCTAGCACTGAATGATGATATAGGTTAATTGTGATGCACGACGTATTGTGGACGCCGCTTCTTAAGGGGCGACCTTGTTACGTCACATGTTTAACTGTACATAATGTAAGTTTAGTACACAAGGCGCACGCGAAGCAAGGTTAGTCGCATAGTGTTGAAGTCAGTTTGACCGCGGTTGTATTTGGTACTAGCTGTCCCGGCAAACATTAGGAAACATTATACCTCCTGTATTTGAAGAAATCATCATCATCATCAGCCCATATTTGTGCACTGCTGGACATAACCCTCTCCAATTGCACGCCACTGTGATCTGTTTTCGGCTTCTAGCATCCAGCTTCTGCCAGCCATCTTGCGTATATCATGAGTCCTATTTATCATAATATATATAACTATCATAAAATCATATGTATGCATTGCAATGCAGCGCATATATGTATTTTTTTCTTCTTATTTCTATACCGTCTTTAGTTTAATAACTATGTGGGATCCAAGACAGAAGGCTAGCCCCCCCCGGGATCTAGCCCAGTCGTCACTGATTGAGCTCTTGTCTATTCTGGATGCCGCTGTAGATTCTGGCTCTAACAGGAATCACAGCGGTGGGAAAGTGGGTGGGAATATATCCCGGAGTTCTATTTATGCTTATTAGCTATTTGAAGAAATACACCTTTTAAACCTTCCCTGGACTTCCACGAATAGTTCAAGACCAAAATTAGTCAAATCGGTTCAGCCTTTCTCGAGTTTTGGCGAGACTAACGAACAGCAATAATCCATCCTACTAATAATATAAATGCGAAAGTTTGGATGGATGTCTGGATGTATGTATGGATGGATGCACGCAGAAAGTACTGGACGGATTTTGATGAAACCTGGCAGTATTGTAGCTTATGAACTAGAATAATATATATGCTATAAAGTATATTGGTAAACAACGTTTTCGGTCAGCTAGTTTTTATATAATAGAGATGCCAGTATGCAACTGTCACCTCGGAGTGTTAGGTTGCGATTACACTGAAGTTCAGAGACACTATGCACTTGCATCTCAGTGCCGAAAATGTGTCTTTATTTATGAAACTAAATGATCTATACTCTGAAAAATGATTTTAAGCTCATAAAAAAGACAATGTCCAAAACATGTCCAGATTTCTTACTAAGTCACAAACGAATAGCGAGTTTTTTTTTCAACTGTCTCTCATAAAAGTTTTCGATTACCACCTTCTTCCTTAGTCATGAGCTGTTGCACAGTTGCATTGCAAGATTTTATAGTCACTGCGATTCTAATAGCTCTGTCCATCCCATTACGGTTTATATACGGAAATTGATATCTAATATATAAAATTTCCATGTGATGACGAATGACAGAGATGAATGGCGAAAGAAAACGCGTTGCGCCGACCACACCTAGTGTGGGATATGGGCATGAAAATGATGGTATAAAATTTCCATGTCACAATGTTAGTTACCGTACTCCTGCGAAACGGCTTTACCGATTTTTACCAAATTTCATATGCAGTAGGTCTGAGAATCGGCTACTATCTATTTTTTATGCATCTCCCAATACACGGGGTACAAAGGCAACTTATTATGGCAAAACAAATGTTTGCCGCAACAGTTAGTAACTATGTAAGATTTTAAAAGAGCAGTATAACGCAGCCCGCAATATGTCAACGCGTTAAACAAAACATTGATTAGCACAATGAAGTGCGAGTCGCGTGGCTCTATCCCACCATTGTCACGACAGCAACACACTCAACGCATCTGACAAACTGGACACACTAATAGCAGTGGCGTGCACACCATATAGGTAAAAAGACACTGCCTACCTTAGTATTTTGGCTACCGGACCTAATAATAGAGTTATTGCTAGATTATTTTGTTGTACTCACGACATAGGCTAAGAAAGGTCCTGTGTTTGTTTTGTGGGTGAGTAGATAAGTAGGTATCTATGTTTCGTAAAGACAAGTCACCTATACATAGGTGTCAATCCTTGGGGATTACTGCCTACCTTGTCCTAAGAGCCAGTGCACGCCACTGACTAATAGTAATTATTTATTCATCGCAAAAGCATGCCAAATACTCGGCTCTATATGAGGCATACCTGTTTGTGCCTTTCGCGGTGGAGGTGAGCGGAGCACGGTGAGGCGAGGCGTGGGATTTTGTGCGGTGCATAGGCCGTCGCTTGAGGGACTTTGGGTCGGACTCGCTGGTTCAAAGAATCTCCATAGCCATCCAGAGGGGTAATGCTGCCAGTGTGTTCCGCACTTTCGAAAAGGACCTACTATATTACCTACTATTATTATTATTTATGTCAGTCGGAACATTTGCATGAGGAGAAAACACGGTAGATATTTTTTTAACTCATCTCCATACAAAATGTCATCTCTCGAGACAGAAAGTTGTCTATTATTATATTAGAATATTATTGACGTTATCGATCAGATAGCAACACTTGCCAGCGCCCATTCCTCTATCTGTTAAGCTCTAGTAATATTTAAATTAGGTTACCTGGAAGAAATCACTATGAGCGATAAGGTCGCCTTTTGCAATTTTTCCATTGTAATCATGTAATTACAGTGTGCAATAAAGAGTATTTTCATATTCATTCATTCTATTTTGTATGGAGATAAACACATGTTTTTTTTTTCATTTCCCCGCATAGCCGACATAGTAAAAATCGTTCATATTGACGAGCCCAACAACGTTTCTAATACCATTGCTCGGGGTCCTTTTACAATCAGTATACAATTGATAGACATAATAATATGACCTAATACTTATACTAACAAATCATAATGGTTATTGGTTGGTGACGTCACGGCGGCGTTTGAGCGTAGTAGGTACCTACGTAGCCACAGTTTGTGAATCAGTGGTCGCGGCGCAGCTCTCTCAGGTTAGTTGCACTAGTGATTCGCTCCACCACTGTACCTCTCTGTAACCAGCTCGCGGACACACAACGGTTACAGCTGTTGTAACAATACAACATGCATTGTGTCTATTTACTGACCGCTAACGTGTTAAACTGCTAACTAGTGAATAAAGACACGACATGTGTCTCACTATGAAAACAATTAAATATTATAACAGTTTCATTGTCAAACGCAGTAGTGATGTAAAGTTAAAAATATGTGAAGTGATATCGCATGTGTAATGTCGAAGGATTAACATAGTTAGATATAATTCGTGATAATGAGGTGTACAGGAGTGTGGTGGGTGATGGTGGTGGTCGGAGCCTGTGTCATTGGTAAATGTTTATTGATTAAATATCATCTGTTATCTCCCTCAAGAGCGTCTGTGGTCCAGTTGGCCGGATACTTGACTTGTAAGTGGGAGGTCGGTGGTTCGAGTCCGGCTACTGGACGTGTACCAATGGGACTCTTTTCCAGAGCCCATGTACCAACGCAACGCTTGTACGGTGAAGGACAACGTCGTGATGAAACCCGCACACCACAAGCTGTGTGAACCCTATAACGGAGATGTGCTCACCCCCTGTCACGTTGGGTTAAATACGCTTTGTGAACCGTGGGCATTTGCTTACTAAGCAAGTGCCTCTGCCTACCCCGCTTTGGGATTAAAAGGCGTGAAGTGTATTACTTTTTTTTCTGTTAGCTCATTGGTTCTCCTATCGTTGTATGGAAGTTGTAATATTCGTTTCATCGAAAAGAAACCTAACGTAGTTAAGTTACTGAAGTCATGTACATACGTGTTTGCAACGGTTATTGTAAAGCAGCATATGAGATAAAAGGCCAGGCTCGGCGGGAGAAATATATACCCATATACCAGTGGCGTGCACACCATATCGGCAAAAAGACACTGCCTACCTTAGTATTTTGGCTACCCGACCTAATAATACAGTTATTGCTAGATATTTTTTTGTTGTACTCGCGACATAGGCTAACGAAGGTCCTGTGTTTTGTGGGTGAGTAGATAGGTAGGTACCTGTGTTTCGTAAAGACAAGTTACCTATACATATGTAGGTGTCAATCCGTGGAGATTACTGTCTACCTTGTCGTAAAAGCCAGTGCACGCCACTGCCTTATACCCGAACCAGCAGCCTTTGGAATGCAAGTCCAAGACGACTCGACAACTAGACTGGAGGCTCTCACAACTAACCAATTATTGAGCTAAGGCACTGTTTTTGCTATCGTTTTCTGATGCTCGTGATATTCACTGTACATATAAATAAAAAAAACCGACTTACAGCCACAATATATACCATTGAACTAAAAAGTATAAATTAATGTTTTAATTACTTTAAGCCAAAGAACACTAAAGGAAAATCAACGAAATTATTGATACTTATGCATACTATTTACATTTTAGAATCAAGGCAACATATTATAATGCACCCCCTAGTTTGTATATAGACGTACGTTTGCGATTTTTAGATAGTACCTCCTCCTTTTTGAAGTCGGTTAAAAAAGAACAGATTTCAAGCAGCAGTAGTTGCCGCTACGATTTTTTAAGTTCCATCGATTTTCCGAGTCTGCTATCAATACACCCTGACGCCCTTGTTATGTGACCATCTTTGAAATATTTTATTTCCTACTATAGTTCTTGCATTTCATGAATGCGCGCAGGCCTTAGATGTGTGAGTCGTATATTGACACGCTAGTTGACAGTTCAAACGAACAAAACTGCCACACACACATCTAAGGGCCACGCGCATTCATGTAATGCACGAACTATAATAAATAATCATAAAAATTGTTTCATAAACGACAAAAGTATCGATAAACAAACATAAAGCGACTGTGGTCCAGTTTATTTATTTATTTAAGGATAGCCAATAAGACACACACTTACAAACAATAATGTTATAAAAAACTAGAGGGTACATTATAATATGTTGCCTTGATTATAGGCCAACACCGCATCCACTCACAACGGATTTTTAATTTTAAATAAAATTTCCTTTGGTAAATAATATTATTAGAGTATACTTAGGATACAGTTGACTTGACTAGTAACCGGGAGGTCGCGGGTTCGAGTCCCGCAACTGGACTGGGAGTGGGATTATTTCGCAACGCACGGTGAAGGACAGGATAAAACCCGCACACCACAAGGTGTACGAATCCAATAACGGCGATAGGCTCACCCCCGTCACGTTGGGTTAAATACGCTTGGTGAACCGTGGGCTTTGTGATTAAAAGGGGTGAAGTGTGTGCGTGGCGTGTATCTGTATTTTGGTTGGTCGAAAGTCGAAGCCTATTTTCGTTCGCGTGAAGCACGGCACACAGTATAATACTCATGTCCTATTGTTATTTTATTTGTTGTTATGTTTCGTTGTGTATCTCGTGTTTCATGTGAACTAAATAAATGTCTATCTATCTATTTATTTGAATACGTAGCGTAAGAGAGGGTATTTAAGGTATGTAGTGTTGCCTCGAAGGTAAGTGATTTGTATCGTGTGTGCAGGATACACGGGCGTGCGCTGCGAAGTGGACGTGGACGAGTGCGCGGACGGCACGGCCAGCTGCGCGCCCGGCGTCTGCAACAACACTGACGGAGGTTTCATGTGAGTGCCTCGCTTTATTTACACACCGTTTCCTGTTATCCATGTCCATTTCCCAGAAGGATTTTTTTTTTCTATTGATTACGATCACCAACAGTTACACACCTAAACTTAAATTTACTTAACATATACGTATACATATTTAGATCAGAGTGCGCGACCAATTACAGGTAGCCACAGTAAGTTAAATTTATTTTCAATAAGTAAATACTAAAACTTAACCTAGTTTTAGGCGACTAATGACTTTAAGAGTAAGCTTTAAGTGCAACAAGTGCAAATAAAAGACAGAGGGTGACAAAATAATACGTAGGTACGGTTCAAGTGTTAACAATGGGGAAGAAAACTTATGAACTAATGGCGCTAGTATAGCTTGACCCAAAACAACACGATTGGTTAACGACTGTCACTACAAATTAATTTAACATATTGCCTCACTTTCATTGGTTCATATGGGTCAAGCGTACGAAGCGCCATCTACATTCAGCTCCGGGTTTTCTTCCCTATTCTTAAATGGTGAGATGAAAAAATAAATAACAAAAATACCAGGATAATGGTCTGTGTCTCGAGAGCTAACCCTACCACACCTATATAGTCCTAGCTTGAATTGCAGTGCGATTAAAAACCCCGTACCATTTCTTTAGCAAATTCAAATTCGTGTTCAAAATAAAATCGCGTGTTTTCAGTTGCGTGGACTGTCCGGTGGGATGGTGCGGCGTGAACTGTTCGGTGCCGGACCCGTGCGGCAACGGCACGGGTCCGTGCGAGCACGGCACGTGTCAGCAGCGCTGCCGCACGGAGCCCGACTTCCTGTGCGAATGCCCTGCGGGATGGGATGGCCAGCTATGCGACACACCTGTAAGTAGTTGCTTTCATTTCTGTGCAATGTATGTATAATGGGGAATTTTCTTTGACGTTTTTCTGACAGGTTTTCGTGCGGAGAACTGTCATTACTGTCAAACTTTGTTTGGAAAGTATTGCCACATTTCATTCTTTCTATATGTGTTTAGTCCATTGCGTTTTTAAAACAAGTAGGTTCATTTCAGATTAAAAAAGAAGTAAAGCGGAAAACGGAGCATGCGTGATATATCTGACCTAGATTGTAAAATAAGTACATAAGATGCCGATATATTTTGTTTTTGCTAGTTGTATCTTTGTCGTAACAGTATAGGTAACATTAACTTGCTATAATTATGTTTTTAGGCCAAACAAATCGCACAGTTAGAACAAAAGTGACACAAAACAAAATGTGTCATTTTATGAAATTGAACCTTAAGTTCTTAAAAGTATCTTTTATGATTCAAAACTTAAATTACAAAATCGGCTTTTTTGTATAGGGTCCTTTTTGTTCTAACTATGCGAAATGTTAAATTGTTGGAGTTGTCATGAAAGTGATGCCTGTATACTAGTGGCGAAGCTAGGAGATAAGCCGGTAGTGAAAAATAGGCACTTAACCAATGCTTATTTAGATTTCTTTATTTGACTTGTTTTATATTTGGGCTATAATAAGTCCCTACGCTACTTAATTTCCTTGAAAATATTTGTTAATGTGCCTGGCATAGGCTTGTCTTGTACTACCGGCTTACCCCCTAGCTTCGCCACTACTGTATGCATATCTTTTTGCAAAGTTGCATTCCATTGACTGGCATTTCACGTTCGAATCGTTTGTGTCGTGCGTCATGAGTGACAAGTGACAATGAAGTGTGGGTGTGTGGGTCCAGATGGTGTTGGGTTCGAGCGGCGTGTCGCGTCGCGGCGTGGTGGTGGGCGTGTCGGCGGCGGCGGCGGCGCTGCTGGCGGCGGGCGCGGCGGCGGCGCTGCTGGCGGCCCGCGCGCGCCGCAAGCGAGCCACGCGCGGCACGTACTCGCCCAGCGGACAGGAGTACCGCAACCCGCGACACGACGCGCCGCCCGCGCTCAAGCCGCCGCCCGAGGAGCGACTCATATAGACGACGACTCTCCGCCCGCCCTACTGGTAGGTACGATCAACATTTACCATCCACTCGGTTCAATGTGAAAGTTCCACTACCGGCTAGTAAGGGGGACAAGTCAAATTCCTTTAAGTAATTTCTAGGCTTGCAAGGATTCGATCATTTATCTAATTAATAGCGTCAATTTCGATTATCGCCTAGTTGGATTGGTTACCTGGTTCATAGAGCGAATGCAGCGCCATCTGCGTTCGTTTTTGGCTTTATTTACTTGTTAACATAAATCGTAATAAATTGGCAACGCACTTAAAATTACAATTTACTTATTTTTTGTCCATAACCTTTTTCGCATCACTGATATCCCCGAGAAATACTGCTAACACCTTCCAAGCTTAAACGTAATGTTGTTTCACATAATTGACTATCTTCGTGAACGTAAAAGTAACTTTAATTGCGTAATATTCTATTTACGTAAAGATAACATATCCAGTAAAGCAATACTACACTATAAAATGATTCACCAGTCAGCAGCCCATTATCACCCGCGTACTAATAATAGCATGTTCTTTTCAGGATTGAAGCTGACGAACAAATTACTAGAAAACTTGACGCATTTGAGCCAAACTGCATGAGTGTGCGTGCGACGTGTGAAGACCACATTGTGTTTGTGTGCGCGACTGATAAATCATTAGCTAGTAAGTTAACTTAGGTGTTTACTCAATTTTATCCTAATTTATTTACAAACGACAATGAATATGAGTTCAGTTTTGCTGATTCTGAATCTATAGAAATATTTCAGTGTTTGCTTCAAGTGAAAGCAACAGATTTGGGCGGTAAGGTATAGTATTGTTACATGCCTATATGCTAACAGATACTCATGGATACATCTAGAAGTCTCTGTTAGCATATAGGCACTGTGTAGTGGTTTGTATGCGTCGACTTGGATACTGGAATGTTCTTTAGGCCTCTCGAATGTTCGATGCACTTCTACGGCATTCTTGTCGCCGTTTCTCGACCCCCGGGCGTAACAGTATTATAGAGGGCCAAGTGGTGTCCGAGCCCTGCCCAGAATGTGATAGGTAGTGTATATAGCAATCACTTGTGTACTTAATTACATTATGTACTGAACATTCCACTCCTGTACCTAACGTTGTAGATAGTTTTTATTTTATTTAAATTGACAAGTATTTTAAGCGAGAACTTAGACTAAGTAGGATATTTTTTTTTATACAACACTTGTATAATGTATAATATAATGTATTTGTAATATTTTATACGGATATTAAGTCAAATTCTGATGCATTTTTATATACATAATTTTTAACATACCTATTATCATGTGAAATGCTGATGGCGTCTGTGCCTTAATTGTGAATTCAAATAAAACAAAATGTATTACATAATGAATTTATAATATTAATTTACTAAATATACATTTATCTGTGTAGTCAGTTATTTATAGTGAAGATGTTTTATTCAAGAGAGCTATCTCCTAATTAGTACCCGAAAGTAGTAAATGCTATCCGGGCAGAAATATAAATGTGAGAGATACATAGCAATGTAATTACAGACATCACACCTCATACGTATTCACGTACATATGTCACTGGTTTAGTAGATATGATATAGGTGCCTAACACTCAAAGATAGAATTAGTGAATATCGTTGTCTGTCCCTATATATGCTTATATCTTTAAAACTAAGCAACAGATTTTGATCCGGTTTTCTTTTGTACATAGAGTGATTCTTGAAGAAAGTTTATATGTATAATGCATCCATATCATAGCAGAGAAACACTGTTAATGTATATCGGCAAAATAACTTTTGCAGGGTCAGCTAGTTTAAAATAAATCAATAAAAAGCATGTCACTCCGAAAGTTCTCTCTAGGTAATTATCACCTCCAACATTTGAACAAACAACATCGAGAAAGCATCTTCAGATTCAAATAACTCCACAGATGTAAGACACTTTTATGGCAAATTTACCAAATATAAAGATAGCTCTCTTGTGTAGAAAAATATGCGTGAGGTCCTCTGACACCACAGCTTGTACCTACGATGCTAACTTAAAATGCAATATTATTATGAAGAGTTTTAACCCTTAATCAGACAAGGCTAGGTCTTTTTCTAATGGATTTTGGACTCTATTGACG
The DNA here is from genome assembly GCA_012932125.1 of Conopomorpha cramerella. Classification (NCBI taxonomy): domain Eukaryota; kingdom Metazoa; phylum Arthropoda; class Insecta; order Lepidoptera; family Gracillariidae; genus Conopomorpha; species Conopomorpha cramerella. Next base: position 13,772 of record SJJU01017673.1, read on the forward strand.
TTTTTTATTCTAATTACCGACTCCATCACATAAACCCGGGTGATCTTTATCATAAAATCTAGCTTGTACAATGTGAAATGATTGTGTAATATTTAAATAGGTATGTATGTGTCCTGTAGTGTTACATATCTTATGTGATTATTCTCGGTTAACTTCTTTGAAATCTGTAGACAATTCCAGTGAAGACATTCAATAAAGTATGTTTTGGTCAAGTGGCAATATATTAGCCTTTGTTTGATTAAGGGTCAATGTATACAATTGTTCCAAATGTAGTGCATGAATAATAATAATTATCAGTGATTTATAAAGATTTATTTAATTGTAGAAAGTCCACCTGGACAGTGGTGTCGGTGGATCTCAGCCAGTAGTAGTTAGTGTAAGGGCCTACACTGTATACTGCCCACAGAAGCGTGCAAATTCTAAATTAGCTGTAATAAAGGTTGCCGCCGCACTGCCCTAGACTATATTAGATTAAACTTATATGTATGCCTAAACTTTATATGGTCTAGCTGCATTTGACTCAGTAATTGCAATATAATCATTACCCATTAAGCTTATAAGACACATGCCTGTCCAGCAGTGGCACACAATTGAAGCTAAAGTAGTAATAAGTAAAGATGATGTACTTACACTAAATGCCGGTTTCTTAGGTCAGTAAAGCAATCAACAAAGATTATCAGCTTTGTGATTGGCTGGTGACGATTGTTCACCCAAACATAGGGCTGATGCAAGTCCTTCATTTGTTGGCTAATTCCGAATATCCACCCCAGGGTGGATAGTGGGAAAATAAGCGTCCAAAAATCCACCTCATCATAAAAACTAAATTTTCAACTATATGGCGGGGTGGATAATTGAACGCGCATTTTCCGATTATCTACCCTGGGGTGGATTTTCTAGGGTGGATAATCGGAATAAGCCCATTTGTTTCATATCATTGTCAATTTGAAACAAAAATAATATGTATTATGACTGCTAGTAGACATTACTGTTATATAACCCCTTTCAATAAGATTTAAATAACTTCGTGCAATACAGTATGTAGCGTGTATTATGGAACGTATTCCGTCCAGAAAACTTCCCTTAAAAAAAATGTAATTATAAGTTTTTGTAAGTAGGCGTGTGTATACTGTAGCGGTAGCAGCGAGCGGTGCGGCGCGCCGGTGCCTTCTCACACTATATCGGCTAGGTGTACTTACTCGTATACAAACATTAAGTTATTCCAATCAGGTGTTACCCTTAAAAAAATCACCCTATATCTGTTAAATTCTGGGAAGCATGTTCGAGTACTTACCCTAAGCTAGTATTTTACCTACTTACTTACTACCTAAGTAACAGGGGCGGTACGTCCATAGAAGCAAATAAGCTCTGCATACCCTGGCAAATTGACTAAAACAATTATCGTAGTTAGGTATCTATAACACATTTAGTCGTCACGTAGGTACTGTAAATTAGGCAATTTATTAATAACAGACTTTCGGTTATTTAAAATGTGCATCGAAAACACAAATTCGTTCTAGACCAATCAAAACACTAATCTCTCATTAATCTATTCTTCCGCGTGTCAACGAAAACAAATTCGTGCAATGTTGCTTCATCGTTCCATCGATAGGTAACACAAATTTCGCCTCAACCAATCAAAACATAGTATTTAGCGCATCAACGAAAACAAATTCATTGGACGTTGCCGCTTCGTTGCATCGTCTAGCCCGGGGAAGCTGCTAGACCTCAAGCTTCCTATTTTTTCTCTTTCTCTGTATACATCCCTTTCAACTCGGTCTATTAGCGCGGAGCGTTACTATGAAAAATATGGAGAAATTTACGCCACAGCGTAAGCGCAGCTTTTTCCGCATTTTTTCATACATTATTGGAATAATAAGGGCTAGAATGCTATGACAGTGCGTAAATATGTGCGACAGAGAATGAGTGTATGTGTGAGCGAGCGAGAGAGATGTTGCCGGCCATGTTGACATATTGCAAGTATTGTCTGTTTATTTATATTGGAGTATGCATTGTTTTAGGTTATGTTATGTACGTTCATTCGCGCCTTTATTTTATAAAATAATCAAATTAGACAAAAATGGAGACTAAGGTGTGAAAGTGATGTGTGTACAAGTGTTTGTTTACAAATGTGGGTCGATTCTCTGAACTAAATATGAGTGAAAAGTGCAGAGTCGCGGACGAATTTGGCCGGGATTGTTTTTATTTGAACTTGGAGCAAACACAAGGTATTATGAGGTAGTTTCTTGTTTTTTTAGTGTGTTTACTTAGTGAGACAGAACAAGGTTATTATGTAGTGCTTTGGGAAGAGGAAGGCATCACATTCCACAACGATCTGTTCAGTTCTGTTTCTGGCATACAGCACCTGAATTAGCTGCTTAGCAAAATTTTGGGACGTAACGTAATTAGATAGGTATTATTTTGCTAAACTAGTGATTGATGTTGTGATCTTCTGTTGAAATATAGTCTGGCACAAAAGTGGTACCTACTTAATGTTATTTTAGTGTCGTATGTAATATCATAGGAGACAGCTTTACCCTATGAAAATTTCACGCACGCCATGGGATAAGGGCAGGAAAATGATGATGAGTTAACAATTTCTATACAAGTACCTGGAAGTTCTTGTCGGGCAAATGTATAGCAATATGCTGCACCAAGTTTGACCGGCGATGAAACGACGCCCCGCAGTGATCGCACACGTACGGCTTCTCGCCCGTGTGACGTCGCTCGTGTATCTATGGAAGAGAAAGAAATAATAATAATATGATTTATTTTACAGAAAATTATTACAAAGCCAAAAAAGTTTACAATGTTAGTAAGTTTATACTCAGTAGTACATTACATATTAGCTAGTTTACATTCGGCCCCACACTAGATATAGTAACCTGTACCGTGGAGTCCGAAACATATGTTTACTTATATCTATGGTGCGTGCATTTTAACTTGCTCATCTAGCTATCACGATTCACAGTTGGTTAATATTAAACAGTACTACGTAATCTACGTAAACTTAATCTAAATATGCTGAGTGTAAAAAGAACCCCCAGCAATGGTCTTAGAAACCGATGGTCCCTATTAAGAAAGTCGGAACTACAAAACGGAACATGTTCAGGAGAGAAGATAGTTTTGCATATTGTGCGGGACACAGAAGAATTTTATTTTATTTTATTTGTTGATGTGTCTGTAATACGGGTTTTATAGAATTTAAGGTAGATAATTATTATTGTATAGAATGTTTTATTGTATTTATAGAAAAATAAAGATGTTGGATTCCGTTCGTATTAGTTAGGGAATTGGGGGTGCCCAGTATAGCCGCTTATAGATAGGTAGGGTGGGGGTGTGCGGGGCTTACCAAAGGGGGAGCAGGGATAGGTCTCGCGGCACTATCACCGCGCAAAAGCGGCTATGAGTGAGCGGGACGCGTTGATAGGTCAGAGGGAGATAGCATGAATTAGGGCCGTGTGCACTCACGTTAGACCCTAACTGAGTGTTCACGGCCAACGGCGCCCTCTGATTGGTCGAACGCGCTCCGCGCGCTCTCGGTCTGTCTATATATGCGAGACAGCGCAAATCATATATAGATAGGACCGAACTGGGCACAAATCGTAGCGGCAAATACGGACGGGCCCCCAGCAATAGAAGACTGCATCTGGACTTTCTCTTCGATCCTACAGGAGCGACCCGACCCCTTGTGCGGTTCGACAACCCCGCACACATCTTAAACTAAACACTTGGTGGTAAATACTTAAATTTAAACAGCTTATAAATCTTTAGGCATCTTTAGTGATGTAATATAGTTAGTTTATAGATTTGATATCGCCAATCTACGGTGTTACGACGTACCTATGTCATATTCTAATTGCACTACGATATTTTTATTGGACATCGAAACGTTGTCGGGCTCGTCAATATGAACAACTTTCACTATGGCGACAATGCGGGGAAATGAACACACAGTACAGAGTGTAAAAGGACCCCGAGCAATGGTCTTAGAAACGTTGTTGGGCTCGTGTCAATATGAATAACTTTTACTATGACGACAATGCGGGGAAATGAACACACAGTACAGAGTGTAAAAGGACCCCGAGCAATGGTCTTTAGAAACGTTGTTGGGCTCGTGTCAATATGAACAACTTTTACTATGGCGACAATGCGGGGAAATGAACACACAGTACAGAGTGTAAAAGGACCCCGAGCAATGGTCTTAGAAAAGAGACAATTTACTGCCTACGGAGATGACATTTTTTATGTTAATAAAAAAAAATCATTTCCCCGCATTGTCGCCATAGTAAAAGTTGTTCATATTGACACAAGCCCAACAACGTTTCTAAGACCATTGCTCGGGGTCCTTTTACACTCTGTACTGTGTGTTCATTTCCCCGCATTGTCGCCATAGTAAAGGTTGTTCATATTGACACGAGCCCAACAACGTTTCTAAGACCATTGCTCGGGGTCCTTTTACCCTCTGTACTGTGTGTTCATTTCCCCGCATTGTCGCCATAGTAAAAGTTGTTCATATTGACACGAGCCCAACAACGTTTCTAAGACCATTGCTCGGGGTCTTTTACACTCTGTACTGTGTGTTAATTTCCCCGCATTGTCGCCATAGTAAAAGTTGTTCATATTGACACGAGCCCAACAACGTTTCTAAGACCATTGCTCGGGGTCCTTTTACACTCTGTACTGTGTGTTCATTCCCCCGCATTGTCGCATAGTAAAAGTTGTTCATATTGACACGAGCCCAACAACGTTTCTAAGACCATTGCTCGGGGTCCTTTTACACTCTGTACTGTGTGTTCATTTTCCCGCATTGTCGCCACAGTAAAAGTTGTTCATATTGACACGAGCCCAACAACGTTTCTAAGACCATTGCTCGCGGTCCTTTTACACTCTGTACTGTGTGTTCATTTCCCCGCATTGTCGCCATAGTAAAAGTTGTTCATATTGACACAAGCCCAACAACGTTTCTAAGACCATTGCTCGGGGTCCTCTTACAGTCAGTACAGGGACAACTGGCGACGATCAATTTCCATTTGATTGATGATTTGGCATGACTTAAATAAATAAAACACCCAGACACATCCAACAAGTACTTAAAAGCCCATCACCTAAGTAACTGTCAGGGGTGAGAAACAAACCCTTACCCCAACAACTATCTTAGAGAATAGAGGCCGACATGCTTATCAATACACCAACAGGCCCGTCAATTTAATTATGTTAATTTTAGAATGCCGGGAAAATTATTGCACTCACCACTAATCCCTCTTTATTGGCAGATGAGTAATCGCAATAGCTACATTTGTGCACCCGCTCGGCTCCGTGCTTGCCTCTCTTGTGCAGGAGTAGTAAGTTGTTGTTCCTGCACTTTTTTCCGCATAACTGTAATACAGGAAGGTTGTCACAAATATGCTGATGAAATAGGTGTGAGGTCTTGAACAAAGAAAAAAGATGAATACAAATAATGAAAGAGATTTTCAGAAAAAACAATGTACATTCATACACTTCACCAGTGGCGTGCACAGCATACAGGCAAAAAGACACTGCCTACCTTAGTATTTTGGCTACCCGACCTAATAACAAAGTTATTGATGGATCTTTTTTTGTTGTACTCACGACACAGGCTGACGAAGGTCCTGTGTTTTGTGGGTGAGTAGATAGGTAAGGTATTAATATTTCGTAAAGACAAGTTACCTAATACATAAGTCAATCCTTGGGGATTACTGCCTGCCCTGTCGTAATAGCCAGTGCACGCCACTGCACTTCACGCTGTCTCCGAGAGGGGTAGGCAGAGGTAACAAATTTCCATTTACCACGGTCTTAGTCTTAGGGGCCGAGTATGCTACACATTTTTAGTTTCATCGCTCTGACATTGTAGCAGAAAACGATGTGCATGGCTATTTTTATTTTTCTTTAGCCCCTTTTTGTGTCCCACTGCTGGGCAAAGGCCTCCCTCTGTTTCCTCCACTCCTCTCGATTTTGAGCCACCTGTTGCCACCCCGGTTCATATGTGTCTAGGCTATTTTAATTAAAGAAACTAAATCAACAATGCCTTTTGCTGTCAGCTATGATTTTATTTTATTAATTTTTTATGATGCCAAAGTGATGCAACTACCAGAGTGTTGTAGACTCGGGTCCCTGATGCAGTTCTTACGCTTCATCTGCATTCATGCAAGCTTTCTGATTTTGGGTTTCGAGTGAACAAAAACCTAAATCCCAAAATCCCATAGTTGGCTCCGACAATGTGCCAGGAAGACCTTGCCTCTTATTTCTACACTAGATTTGACTCCACGAATTACGATATTGGATCCAAGACAAAAGGCTAGACCCCCCCAGGATCTAGCCCAGTCGTCATTGTTGAGCTCTAGGTTCTGGATGCTGCTGGAGATCCTGGCTCTAAGAGGAGTCACAACGGTGGCAAAGTGGGTGGGAATATCGCCGTTATACCAGGAAAGGCAGCTGATTCTATTTACATACATCACATATCAGCATGGGATATTAGAATGGGGTACTTTGTCATAACTTAGGCGTGTGGTGGCAGCAAATAGAATACATGTGTCACCAACCCAGACCAACTTTTCCCCGTCATGGTTGTAAAATAGGCGACAAAGAGAACTCTGCAAAGGGTGGGCAGCAGCCCTTTCTGTGAGTTACACCACACCACCACTGCAGTTGCCAACCCGCTTGCCAAATCTGGTGATTATTGGCATTTCCCCCCAGCTGATCACGGAAATTATTGGGGAAGGCCCATATGTACTTTGCCAAACTTACCTCACACACACAGAAGTTAGTATGGGTCCTCATATGCGCTTTCCATGGATTACGCATCTGAAATTCCTTATTACACTCATCGCACTTATAAATTACTGGCTCTTTTGACGTTTTCTTTCTACCTCTTTTTGTCGGTTCTGCTTTAACGGGCTCTGGATCTGGTTCATTCATAATTACATCATCAGTATACATGTCATTGTCGTTGAAATGTGACGAACCTTCATTCATAGCTCCGAGATCGTTTTCTGTATCGTACATGTCTGGATTGACTTCCACTTCTATCTTAGGCTCGTCTAGCGGTTTCGGCTCATCCTTAGCCATTACCAATGAATCTGGGTTAGTAAAAACTGTTTCTATTTCTAAATTTTTATCAAAGTATGCACTATTCTCCTTTTTTATGCATTTTTGCTTTGTGGTAGGATTTAATATAGTTTTGTACCTCTGGACTAGTGTTGTGTGCGATTTTTGCGATTTCTTTCTAAATTTTATGGCGTCGTTCAAAATACTAATACAGTCGTTGCACATTTTTTGAGGTAAACCATCATTCATTTTTATCTGTAAAACAACATGGAATATCAGTATATTTTCTAGTGACTGCGTTAAAGCGTAGCAGCGGGATATTAGGATATTATTATATTAGTAGGAAGTGTACGAATTATATTAGTATGGCAACGTAAACAAACTAAGGAAATGATCAGTAGAAAAGTTAGATACATACTTCCAGTCCAGTTATTCTCATCAAGTAGTCAGATGTTTTGGCAGACACGCTTCGGCTGTCGAATATAGGCTCCAAGCCGATGGTGCTGAGGCACGTTCTGCAGCATTCTTCGGAAGGATTCCCGTTCCCGTTGCGTGCCCTTTCTCTACGTTTCATTATGAGATGTAAAAATACACCGAGCATAATGATATTAAACTCACACGCCCGCTATACCTTGCGATATGCATGCGGGCATAACTGATTGTTGTTATAACACATCTATTGAGCAAATATCAAGCACATTTCATTGAAGTTTTTTGATTGCTAATTTCACGAAAACATTCCCGTTTTCCGCGAAGCTGGAATGACAACAAAAATGGCCAAAATCGAGCCGAATTTACCATAGACAATATTTTGCTTTTATCGAAATTTGCACGCATATAGTGACATCCGGTGTCAAGTAGGAGAACTAAAATGCTTTCGATAAAATGTTTTATTGTTTGTATGCAATGTCACCAGATGGAGCTATACAAAGAACTTCGAACCAACTTGTGGTTGGGATCATAGACGTAGAATCCCGCCGCTACGCTTAGTTGGGATGTACCTACCTACTTTATGGGACCAAACCTGAATTCCTTCTCCCCCTAACAAATCTTTCCAAGAAATAAATGACACGACTTAAAACGCGCTGCTGATGTGTTCAGACAAGCAAAGTGGTAGCAAGCGTGACAAAGCAGCCACTAGCTGACACTGTATAAATGCATGTGTCTTATATATAAACCTTCGTCAACAATCACTCTATCTAGTAAAGAACAGCTCATCAAAACCCGTAGTCATATTAATTATCTAGTGTTTAAGGGCTATACATACATAGGGACAAAAACGGGAAATTTAAAGTCAAAGCAATATTATTATACCTAGGCGTGTAAAAGGTGCTACATTTTTCATCTCCAAAATTTCACAATGTTTTGTTGTTATAACACATCTATATTGTTAACTAGTGGACGGCCCGCGATATAATTCGCGTAGTTTCCGTATTTCATATAAACTATAACATATACACTATAACTATAACATGTATATAGCAACGCGTCACATAGGATCGGGATAAAAAGTACCCTATGTCCGTCTCGTGGTTCTAAGCTACCTCCCCACTAAATTTCAACCAAATCGGTTTAGCCGTTCTTAAGTTATAAGTGGTGTAACTAACACGACTTTCTTTTATATATATAGATTTGTTCATAGTGATAAAAAACTCCTAGGGGAAAACATTTTGTATGGGGATGGAATTTCTTTTCGTTTTCCCGCATTGTCGCCACCAATCTTTACCCGTGGTCCCGTTGAGTTGGCCCATTAACGGGTACACCGTTAATTTTATTTAACTGTAGACCCGCGGCACTAGGTATTATTAAATCGTTATTGCTAGTCGATATTATATAATAAGTAATATAAAATAATAAGGTTTCCGAACATGCCTCATCGAAAGGTTATCTATTATAGGTACACACACACACATCAAAAGTGTCTAGGGATCAAGAACATATTAGCTCTAAAAAAATTGAATTTATTTAATTCAAATCTAATCTCCTGGATTGGTCTCCTACCTAACTCCCCATGCCTGTACCCATGACTTATCACCACATTTTGAATAAATTATGAATGAATTCAGTTTTTGGAAAATATATTCTTAATTGCAATCTTCTAAAATGTACTTGATCCCTGATGTACATTTCAACCACGCGGCCATCTGCTCGGATAGGAAAGATCTTTTTCCAGGGGTTAGTAAAGATTTGTTAGAAACATAATCTCGAAGGAAAAATTTGTTACACTAAAATTGTCCATATTAGGCCCGACAGAATATGGCCGCTCCGACCGCATGT
>SJJU01017675.1:0-14099 GCA_012932125.1 Conopomorpha cramerella
CCTCACATTTCTCGAATAATGGATAAGTGGGAGTGCTACGATGACTTAAAGACGAAAGTTTCGAAGAGTCAAACGTACATAGTGCCTAATTGTTTAATATATGCGCAAAGATAAATATTGATAAACTTTTCTTTTTTTTTAAATTTAGTAAATATATATACACCTACCACCTATTTGTAAGTAACCTATCTCCTTTGAATACCTACTTAAAGGCAATATGTAGTTATATAGGTTATTTGTCAGATCGATCAATATCCATATCACATATCCATTATTCGAGAAATGTGAGGCCGATAATGCCCGATGCCACCGGATGGATTATTACCTAATGATGAAATTGGAGAGGCCTATGTCCAGCAGTGGACAGGTATGGGCTGATGATGATGATGATGAAAACATGGTTTGTTTTGTTACTGCATGAAATCTATGCCTACAGGCCAATTCTGTTAAAGTGTACTGAGTAAATAAATGAAAAACGATGAATGATAGATAACTTTTGATGTACCTAAGTTATGACTATGAAAATTACTCAAGTTCTTGTACCTAGGCCGTACTAAGTATTCACATTCGATTTTGCACGATTTATAACAATTTTCATAAACATTCAGCGATAACATGAATCATCAAAGTGGCGGGACCAGTGTTTTTATATCATAACTTTTATTTGGCACTTACAACTGTGTTGAAAATTTAGTATATATATGTACATATGTAGCACTAAGTCTTCAGGTAAGAATTAACTGCCTCCGATTACCGCTTTCAAAAGGTCGTGCCACTTTGACGTCAAAATGGCAAGACCAGGTAAGTCTTGACGTGCTTTTTTTACCTTTAGAGGTACAAATGTCTGGTTCGGGGTACAAATGGTACATATGTAGCACAAACCCATACAAGTGTTAAATTTCGAATTGGGGACTTGGTCCCGCCATCTTGACGCTCACTGAAAAAGAGTCCCATTGGTACACGTCCAGTAGCCGGACTCGAACCCGCGACCTCACGGTTATAAGTCAAGTATCCGACCAACTGGACCACAGACGCTCTCTCATTGTTTTTTAATGGTGGTTTATCAAAAATACATAAATATGGTCGTTATATTGTTACTGCATAACTTATAATATTAAGTTATAATGTTATAATGTACGTGACCTTATAAGTATGAGTACATAAAATAAAAACCCCGGGATATTAGTTACAATATTTTCGGCCGAAGTTTCTGTCCTGAAAATAAACCTACTTACAATAGTATTTTTCACAAAGCAAAGCTAACAATTCACACACAAGGGATTTTCCTCCATCATCCACACTCAAGTGGAAGAATCAAAGGCAAATATCGCTTGATCTTACCGCCCATGAACAACCTACGTACAAGAAGTATCAAAAATTATTTTGTTTACAATTTCAAGTCCATCACAGTTGCACGAGTAAATTGAAAACTGAAATTTCAAAGGGACTGCAAAAAGCACGCGGTCAATTTCGATCCCAGATCACTGGCTATTGTTATGACAAAGGATAGATGGAATTTCCACATGTACGAAGTACGTACTGAAGTAATTTAGCCAAACATACTTCGACCAATTGGAGAGGCCTATGTCCAGCAGTGGACAAATATGGGCTGATGATGATGATGATACATCGACCAGATTGGTGATGTCCTGGCGGAAGGTGGCGTGAAAAGTACTCGAAACCGGTGGTCATGTATGAAAATCTACATTCATACATGAAGCGAAAGGGGTATAGTCTGGGATATTCCCACCCACTTTCCCACCACTGACAGGGGGTGAGCCCATCGCCGTTAGAGGTCGGTTCACCGTACGATCGTTGCGTTGCGTACATAGACTCTGAAAAAAGAGTCCCATTGGTATCACGTCCAGTAGTCGGACTCGAACCCGCGACCTCCCGGTTACAAGTCAAGGAACCTACTTACAGACAATAATTTTTTTTTAAAAGAACCGCGTACTGGCCTTTTATTAAAAGTTCATGCCGGGTTTTTCGGCGCAAAAATTAACCCAAGATAAGCATTCAGCTTATCTTCGTTATTTGCTCGACGTCACGACAGATATGCCGTGGTCACGAACTGACTGGCTGGTCAGATCTCCTTGTCGCAGTAATCATCATCATCATCATCAGCCACATAACGACCACTGCTGGACGAGGGCCTCCCCCAATGAGATCCGTCATTTGGGGTGAAATGCCAGTAATCGCCACTCTTGGCAGGCGGGTTGGCGATCGCAGTGGTGTTGTGGTTTAACTCACAGAGAGCGCTGCTGCCCATCCTCTGGAGAGCTCCCTCGGTCGCCTCTTACGACCCCCATGACGGGAAAAGTTGGGCTGGGGTGGTGACACATGTATTCTATTCGCCGTCACCACACGGCAAGTGTCGCAGTAATACGGGGTTTAAACTACACTATACACACATCAAAAGTGTCTAGGGATCAAGTAAATTTTAGAAGATTGCAATCAAGAATATATTTTACGAAAACAGAATTCATTCATAATTTATTCAAAATGTGGTGATGAGTCATTGATACAGGCATGGGGAATTAGGTAGGAGACCAATCCAGAAGGTTAGATTTGATTTAGATAAATTAATTTTTTTTTGAGCTAAAATGTTCTTGATCCCAAGACACTTTTGTTGTGTGTACGGTCGGCCAAGAAATGGTCTATCAGTTTCGATGACACTTCCTGTGTCACTAAAACGTCAATAAGGTAGAGTTGGTATATTGTGACAAGTGAACAATGAACCTTAATGTTTAATGACATTCATATGAGTTTCAACCTTACGGTGGTAGAGCAGGTTCTTGGCCGAATGTACCTAACTTGTGGACGATACCGGGAACGCTCGCGGAGACCTAACGCACTACCAAACGGTAATAATTCCCAGCACCGTCCCTATTTTATTGTTTACAATAAGAACTCTTGTTTCGGTCTGATCATATGTCATTTATTGACAACTTAAATCTATATTTACAAATTATAAAAAGAACTCTATACAAATAGGTTGCACTATCGGCAACATGCCGCCCCCTCCTTACAACACAGATTCGACACTTTTACATATTATTTTTCGTTGAGAGTAATATAATTACTATAATTCTCTCAAACCGCAGTCCTCGCTCGCAGAATTCCTATTACTTATTCCAAAATTAAATTTATGTCAGCTTGTTTGTTAGTGTGCGTGTCAATGTGTGTGTAACAGCTGTGTATGAGTGTGTGCGTGTTTTGTGAGTCGAGTCACGTGGTCTTCGTGTTTTACCTAATGCTCTTACGAATACAAAAGTTAAATTGAATTTTGCTAAAGTTTGAAAGGTTTTTGATTAATACGCAAATGTACCTGGTTGTAATATCGGGCATGTTTAAAGTATGAAATCGTTGAACAGTAATTAATAATTTACGGTGGAACGAGGTGAGAAAATGTGCTGCCGTTATTACGTTTTAACGTGATTTCATAGGAGTTTCGCCTTTTCTCGTTAACACTTTTGCGGAGAGAATAATTAAAATAAATTGGAAAATTAAAAAAAACCTCGATTTTAAATGTTCGTGTCGTGCCATTTCATTTGATATCCCACTTGAACATATTTGTATAAAGTCGCCTTTTTTCCGCACTTTCAACCGTCATAACTTTCGAACAAAGTATCCAATTTTGAATTTATAAACAGATTCTAAATATTCTTGTTGTGCTCTTTCATTTGATATCCCACTTGGACATATTTACTCAAGTAAAATTTTTCATCACCACTTTCAACCCCCATAACCTTTGTCTGGGTGAACCGATTTCCACCAAACATAGCTAAGAACACTCGCCCATAAATATCTGTAATAAAAAAAACTAAATTGTAATCGCTTCATTCGTTCGGGAGCTATGGTGCTACAGACAGACAGACAGACACGTCAAACTTTGTAACACCCCTCTTTTTGCGTCAAGGGTTAAAATACAGACACGAATTCGAATAACGGCTTAGCCATTCACTGTCTACAAAAGTGTTGAGAGCCAGGTCGTAGAACTTTCTAAGTAAATCGTAATTTACTAGACGCAAAACCAAACTTTGGTGGTAGGTTTACTTACACTTTAATGCTTTTATTTAAGTTGCAATGTTCAAATGAATACTCTCTCAAAAACTGATTTTTGTGCTTTTGTTTCCATTGAAAAGGTGCTTATTTTTCATCAGATTAGTACGACTACGGAGTTTCAATGAAGTATTTCGATTACGCTACCCAATAATCATCTACATACATCGCCTCGTTATCGAAACATGTAAATTTCAATCGGTCACAACCACATAAACAAAGGTAAATGTCTTGCTAAGCATACATCGCACATGAAACGAAAGGCCAGCGTTCACTGAATTGAATTTTAAACAGTGCAGTTCAACATGTCCAAAGGCGGTAGTATTCAGAAGCCTTTTAGCTGAAAAATAAATTTCCCAGTCAACGTGATGAAAGGAAAAAGAGGTGCAAAAAAAAAGAGAAAGGTGGAATAAAAAAAAAATAAAGGAAAAAAAAAAGCCGGTAGAAATAGGACCATTAGTCGAACGCCGATCGTGATTTTCCTAGTCGATTTTCGATTGAAGTTGAAAATTCTATTCGCATTTTGTTCAATGCAATCTTCTTTTCCGGTGTGACGGCCATTCTATCGGTTAGCCATACAATTTATGAATCTTGAACTCGTTGAATGTGAAATGAGCAATTCGTGGAGGAAATAAAATGTTCTTAGAACGCTTAATTGACTCAAAACTGGGCTGAAAATTAATGCAGTTTTGTTTGCGGTACAACAAATATCTCTATTGTATAAAAATGAATTGATGTTCGTTAGTCTCGCTAAAACTTGAGAACGGTTGGAACGATTTGGCTAATTTTAGTATTGAATTACACGTGGAAGTCCAGGGAAGATTTAAAAGTTGTATTTCTTCCAATACACGAGGTGCAAAGGCTTCCTATGTCAAAACAAAAGTTTGCAGGGGACAGCTTGTCTAATATATACAATTTCCATGTCACAATGTTAGTTACCGTACTCCTCCGAAACGGCTTTACCGATTTTTACCAAATTTTATAAGCGTATTCAGTAGGTCGGAGAATCGGCTACTTTCTATTTTTTGTGCATTTACCAGTTGTATTTCACACAATACACCCGTGTACAAAGGCAACTTATTATGGCATTTATTTTGCCATTTTATTTGCCGGGACAGCTAGTATTTGTTTATATATGGGACAGAAATGATCATCATCATCATCAGCCCATACTTGTCCACTGCTGGACTATGAAAAAGATGTTGCAGCAGCTTTGGCTTATACCATCGCAAATCCAAACCTATTACCTCGTTCATTCTTAACAACACACCATTAGAAAAAAAAACAAAGATTCATCACGCGGGATTTCATTCTCAAGAAATCCTTGTGTAGCTCACGAAGGTTATTAAAAAGATTTTTCTGTGAAGCTCTCCCGAATAAATAGATAACTACTATAAAAAAAAAATAATACACTTCACGCCTTTAATCACAAAGAGGGGTAGGCAGAGGCACTTACTAAAGCAAGTACCCACGGTTCACCAAGCGTATTTAACCCAACGTGACAGGGGGTGAGCCCATCGCCTCACTACCTATAACTACATTTCATGAATGCGCGCGGGCCTTAGATGTGTGTGTGGCAGTTTTGTTCGTTTGAACTGTCAACTAGCGTGTTCATATACGAATCACACATCTAAGGCCCGCGCGCATTCATGAAATGCACGAACTATACACCTAAATTACTTCATCATAAGCCACATATTATTATGACGTTCAATACTGGACAAAGGTCACCCTCAAAAATTTACATGATCATTTGGGGGGGGGATACCAATAATCGCCACGCTTATCAGACGATCGCAGTGGTGTTGTGGTTTAACTCACTGCTGCCCGTCCTCTGGAGAGTTCTCTCGGTCGCCTCGTATGACACCCACAACGGGACAAGTTGGGCTGGGGTAGCGACACATATATACAATTCGCAGACCACACGGCTAAATGGCATACATACATATACTTCACGCCTGTCTCCCAGAGGGGTAGATAGAGAATACAGATCTCCATTTGTCACGGTCCTGACATACCCCTTTCGCATTCGGGTAGAACGTCGGCCCCGCTGGGTTTAGTCCTCTGCATTCACCCGTGGTGCTCTCCCGAAAGGCAATTTGTGCCTCGTTTGTAATAATGCTGTCTCCCACTATTTAGATTAGGGAAGTCAAAAAAAAACATATGTATACATTGCAATGCAGCGCATATATATATTTCTTCTTATTTATATACCGTCTTTAGTTTAATAACTATGTGGGATCCAAGACAGAAGGCTAGGTTCCCGAGATCTAGCCCAGTTGTCACTGATTGAGCTCTTATCTATTCTGAATGCCGCTGTAGATCCTGGCTCTAACAGGAATCACAGCGTTGGGTTAATACGCTTGGTGAACCGTGGGCATTTGATTTAGCCAGTGCCTCTGCCTACCCCGATTTGGGATTAAAAGGCATGAAGTGTATTTTTTTACATAGGGCGACTTTGTTTGTATTGATAATTTGAGTCTAAAACCTACATTTATTTGTTAGTCATAATGAACCCTCGGAGATATCTTTCATTAGAATGAATGGTCTAGTCCCTACATTATCAGATATACTCTCTTGTGAACCATTTTAAATTGACATCGAAAACCTATGAAGCTTTATGACAACGCAGCTCAGACAACACACGTTCTGCACACAAGACGTTATCAATACAGAAGGATATTTGCCCTAAATCGACAACAATAGACGTTCACTCTATAGCTTTAAGGTTCATAATCAATTGGAGAATAGCACCCTCCAGCACCGCTTCGAGAAGCCCGGAAGCGTTTGTTAAGCAAATATGATTTAAGATCCGGGCCCATGTAATTTGTTGATGTACCAAAATATTGCGATTGGCTCAGTAATAGTTTCATAGTAAAGCAGAAGGTCTCGACGTTAGAAGCATAACGTCGGATCTGAATTTACGCCGTAAATCACTTTTTTCCAATAAAAGAATTAATATGGAACTGTTGCTTGTTAAACTATCTAAGAAATTAAACTAATAGGTGAACCTATTTCTTTTTATCCTCTTTTCTTTTTAGTATACTGCCGCTTAACGGATTATTAACATAATTGTCTTAACGCATAAAGGTCCGTTGCGTAGTTGTAAAGATCTAAGCATACATAGGCACAGACAGCGGGAAACGAATTTGTTTTATACTATGTCTTGATGATTATCAAATGAATACTTTATTGCGCAAATATTACCTCTAACTCTACATTACTAACTCACCCTTCCAACAAAAGGCAGTCCAGGCTTGTATCGCCTGCGCATGCTGTCGGCGAACCTCAGCTCCACGTAATGCTGCTCACCAGCCGGCGCCGCGGTGGTGGACGGTGGCGCTGTGACGCTCACCTCCACGTCGACCCTGGCCGACGCTCCGCCGCAGTGGGCCTCGATACGCCAGACACCAGCGCGAGCTCCAGCCGCGAGCGTCGCGCTGATCTTGCGGACACCTGCATGAATGGTATACTGCTTTAGCATGACTGCACCGTGTTGTTCTGGGATGTTAATGAAATGCTATCAAAAACACAAATGTGAAATGATCTATAGATCAGTCAGTCGATGATAATAATTAAAGACAAAAGAACCGACTTCAACCAGTAAAATTTGACATATATGTGGTTTTCTCACAGATGCCATTGTCGGAACTGAACCAAATTTATATGGGACCAAACGGGAAGCACCAGCTTTCAAATAAAACAAAAACATCCAAATCTAATAAACAAAAAATACAGGCGAGTTGAGAACCTCCTCCTTTTTTGAAGTCGGTTAAAAAAGGAATTTCAAAATGGAACTATTCAGAACAAACATTCAGAGAGCGTTGTTTTCTACATACACTCCATTAAGTTTTGGATTCAAATCCTTCAATTAACTATATAAAAGTAGTTAACATATTCCTCCCTTGTCATATAAATAAATAAACTCATATATTTCAATTACCGATTACGCCCACGATTCTGTCTTACAACAACTACCTATTTGTTTTATTTACAGAAACCGCTTAGACGCGCGATACGTATTCCAAAATTGAATTCTCCGTTTTTTTTTTAACAGATAATTACTTTCTTAGTTGCCAGTCTTGTCGTGAACACTGACAAAGAGGATTTTCTCTAAAAGTAACAAGAAAAAAACAAATTAAATTGCCTAAAAGGCCGTTCCGTATGACTTCTTTCATTGGAGTTCCGGGACCGACTTAATATTTATGTTCGACTCATTTATATGGGGCGGATCGACCCCCAACTAAACATAGGAGAGCGGTCTGGAAAAACCTGTCACGTCTCCCGTCACGGTGGCTGTCAAAATCTGACAAAGGTTGGAGTCACGTCGGGGTTTTGACTAATTACATCCCCCGGGTTCAAGTCGGACTCGTTTGGCGGCAAAAACTTTCGCGCCTTTTTGTTCTTTTGACAGGCCCAGTGACGCCATGTTGGCGGTGAAGGCGGGAAAATGTAAAGTTGATTTTTTCGCAATGACGTCACATTTATTTTTTAATGTAAGTAAATAAATCAAAATGCGCAGATAATTATTTATTCTTTATTTTTTATGCATATATTGTATTGCATTGCAATTATTTAGAGATGAGTCAAAAAACATATTTCCCCGTACCAATAAACGCGTTGTAACTTATACCGATGTTATGACAGGTCTACTGAAACAGGTTACTCCGTATAGAACTGTCAATTTAAGCTGAGCTTGGTATAACGTCGGAATAAATAAACCGTATTTATTGGTAAAGCCGATTCAGTATTGAGTTATTGTCCGGATGCGACAAAGACACAGATAGTCAAAAAAAAAGTATACAAACATAAATTCTATCTGTTTCTCTAACTCCTTTAGTCTTTAAATTAGGTTACCTGGAAGAAATTGTTATGAGCGATAAGGTCGCCGTTTGTAATTTTTTAATTTGTGTGCTTTATTGCACTGAGTATATTCATTTATTCATAAAATATGAATTTTAATAATTTTTATCTTATTATAAAAATTACAGAATGTTACAAAATTAGAACGTTAACAGAAAAAGACAGAAACAAATACATATATAATGTGTTTGTACTCTCTGGATAAAAAGGAAGAAACAGCCTAACTCAGGAAAACAAAATACCTATCCATCACATAAAAGTATGAAAATAATCTGTCAGGCAAAAATCAAAGTCCTTCAAATCGTCAATAAAACCAAAAAAATAGAAAGATACTCCAATTAAAATACGACTTCTCGATCTCATTATGGAACGGTCTCGGTTCGGGGAGAATATTAAAATCTTCTTAAAAACAAAGAGATTAGAAAGAATACATTAGAAAAACCAAGTACAATGCTAAGAACGCTTGAAAGAGCATACTGGCAATTTTCAAACTGAGCTTTTTCAAAAAAGAAATTATACAAACAGCCAGCTCAGATACTATGAAAAGTATACATCCACAGGTCCGTTCTCTGCTCCCCGCTTCGAGCCCAAAGTGGTGGTAATTTCCGCATCAAATTGCGTTTTTCGCAACAAAAAAAAAACAAGAGAAGGAAAGAACAGTGAGGAAACATCTCAATTCCGCTGCGTCATCGGGTCTTTCCTGAGGAAGAATTTGCAACTCATTTGTTGGATTCCACAAGATTTATTATTGTATTCCATCAGCGTGTATGATATGGCTGCTTAAGGCAGGCTGGCGTTATGAAGAAATGTGCATAATAGCCCGTCTACAGGCTTCGTTATGACTAGTCCAAGCCGGTGCAGTCGTGACTGTACAAAAAAAAAACATACGGGTCGAATTAAGAACCTCCTTCTTTTTGAAGTCGTTTAAAAAAGACGGAACACGTTGTAGTGGCCACACGGTGCAGGTAAAACAAAATACACTTCACACCTTTAAATCCCAAAGCGGGGTGCTTGCTTAATAAGCAAATGCCCACGGTTCACCGAGCGTATTTAACCCAACGTGACAGGGGGTGAGCCCATCGCCGTTATAGGATTCACACACATTGTGGTGTGCGGGTATCATCAAGATGTTGTCCTTCACCGTACGAGCTTTAATTACGAATTTAATAATAATAAAAAACGAATTTATTAATATAAGTCTTGGTATAAAGCGCCTAAAGTTTATTACCATATGTTTAGGAAGGTACAGATGCAGTCTTCAATTCAAGGATTTACAAGACGTCCAAATTCACTTCCGCTTCAAATTGTACAACAAAATTCAATATTCACACAAACGTTTCACACTGAGCATTTTACAAAACTCGCGTTTCACGCATAGAATCATCGGGAAGCAAAAGTTCTAAAGGGTGACATTATGTTTACTTTGTATGTCCAGTTCAGAGGATTTCCACCAATATATCTGATCTGAAAGCCCCTGTATGCATTCCGGCATACGTCATGCTAGCCAAGTTTGATCCATTTTCCTCACGAAGACGGGGAAAAATCGCATGTCACGAAACTGCAAAAAAATACGTTCCTGAACTCTGTCTTCCTACAAACTACACTACTGCAGAGACCAATCTTTAAAACGAATTGTGTACCTTGTGATGGTCGTTACGACAGCATAACGTCACATGAGAGGATATCGGAGCAGATATCTATCTCTTTCGATTGAATGGGTTTAGAGCAGGGCGACAGGTGCATGAACGTACCCCAATGACGGATGGATTTCGCAACAAAGCGTGTTTTTGCAACCTCCATGTTCCACAGGCATAATGCAACGAAAAGAGGGGATATTTTTGGTGTGATAATATGTAAGAAAATGTCATTTATCTTGTTAACATGTGAAAGAAAATATGACTAATGGTTTTTTTGTTGTTACGGACAAAGGAAAGGTTTCTGCAGTGTATTTGCTCTTTGTCATTGCTGATTGGAAAACGTTCGACCATTTTCCTGCCTGGTCTTAAGCTATGACGTGATCTGTATATGCACACATCAAAAGAATATTTTTAGCTCTAAAAAGAAATCTTTTTTTTTTATTTATTTAGCCTCTTTTGTGTCCCACTGCTGGGCAAAGGCCTCCCCCATTCTCTCCATTCGCGTCTGTTCTGGGCCACCTCGCGCCACCCCGGCAGGTGACGGTCCAGGTCGTCTCGCCATCTCCTCCTGGGTCGGTCTCGCTTCCTGTGTCCGTCGGCGGGAACCCAATCGGTGACGATTTTCGCCCACCGTTTGGGGTCCAGTCGACTGACGTGACCGGCCCAGTTCCACTTCAATTTGGCGGTTTCTACTCCAACATCCGCAATTCGGGTTTTGGAGCGCAGGGTGATGTTTCGAACATGATCCGTTCTTTTGATACCTAGAATGCTGCGCTCCATAGCCCTTTGGCAAAAAGAAATCTAATTTATTTAATTCAAATCTGATCTTCTGGATTGGTCTCCTACCTAATTCCTATGCCTGTATCCATGACTTATCACCACATTTTGAATAAATTATGAATGAATTCAGTTTTTGTTGATTGCAATCATCTAAAATGTACTTGATCCCCAGACACTTTTGATGGGTGTATAAACAGACATATATACAGTTGAGGTACACTGTTAACTCATACGAAGCCGAGGCGGGTCATTAGTATAGTATAATTTTACTACCACGTCGCTGTAGTAAATTTTTATATTTCATGCAAATCCTCATTCTCTTTGGTAGTGCGCCATCGGAACAAAAACAATGCCCCCGCTACGAAATCTATGTTAATTGCTATCGTAAACTTTTCTTATTACGTACATTATGCTTCGTTTACATCGGGAGAGTAGGACTAAACTACATACACACATCAACAGTGTCTAGGGATCAAGTACATTTTAGAAGATTGCAATCAAAAATATATTTTACAAAAACTGAATTCATTCATAACACAGGGTGGCTCATTCAAATCGGTCAGTATGGGAAAGTCTTAAACTATAAGACATACGAAGATTTGTTCTTAGGAACCATGTCTTCGATTTTGATAAAAACTGCATTCATACTTTATTTGAAAAATGAACTGTATTCAGCTCGGGAATCGAACTCGGTTGCTTTGAAAAAATAAACTTGCACTTTTCGCTTTTTCTCTTTAAATATCGATTGTGTAGGTCTTAAGCTGTAAATGTCTTTATGAAACATGATGTTGAAAATGAATAAAATGCATTGTTTTGACATACTTTAATGTATCTTAGTAGGTGTTATCTTAGACACAGAACAAATACGCGCTGTGATTGGCTGCTATGTCACACATCGTGCGACTTAGATTGTTTCAACCAATCGCAGTGCCTGGTAATCTGCATTGTCATGTCTTTCCAAGAGTGAAAAAGGCGTACATAGTAATAAATTACGTTGGTAGGGAATCGAACAGTAGGCACCTTGATATTAAGTTGGACACTAGTCATAAACCAACTGACAATGGTAGGCAGAGGCACTTGCTTAAGCAAATGCCTACGGTTCACCAAGCGTATTTAACCCAACGTGACAAGGGGTGAGCCCATCGCCGTTATAGGGTTCACACACCTTGTTCTGTGCGGGTTTCATCACGATGTTGTCCTTCACCGTACAAGCATTGTGTTGCGTACATAGGCTCTGAAAAAGAGTCCCATTGGTACACGCCCAGTAGCCGGACTCGTACCCACGACCTCCCGGTTACAAGTCAAGCATCCAACCAACTGGACCACAGACGCTCTCCGACCAACTTTTATAACATGTATTGTAGGTACCTAAACAAAGCGTACCAATCTCACCGACTCTCCCAACTAGAACGAGGCACCTGTGACCTCAGTCACGGGCTCCGTCCAAAGTTAGCAACTCCTGTCGGATCGAGAACTGAATAAATCGTACAATAATAATTAGAAACGGCACTGTTCCCGTCAGCGAGACGTGTCAAACAACATTGTTTGGTCCGTTAACGATTTGTCAATCTGTCATCGTTTTACATCATTTTAATTTCGGTGTTTTATTATTTTTTTTTTTTTCTGTAAATGTATTCGCTATACTATTGTATTGGTCCTAACTGTTAAGATAGTATAAGCTTGGTAAATAAATATATAGAGTAAAATAAAAAATCATTTGTATCCTGGCACTGCCATCGGCAGAAAATGCTTTAGGATTAAGTCTGTACTTTTTTGTGTATTGAAGTGTTAAAATTACTATAATAAATCTTTATCGTATTTATAATCGTTTCATATTGTTAAAAGTTAACCTTGCAAATCGAAAAGACACTTTATAATGGGGTGTGAGCTCATTAATGTTATAAAGTTCACACACCTTGTGATATGCCGGATATTGAGCCCTATAGATCCGGGCATTTAGACAAGAATAGGACTACGGTATCCCCTGCCTCGCGTATAAGGCGTCCTAAAAGGGGTCTTTGGGGTCGTGGGTGCCGGAGTGGGGTCCCCGGCACCTGCTTGTACGGCCACGAGGAGGGCGGCGGTTACCCTATGACCTGGTAACCGCCGACCGCGATGGAGGTCGCTGGGGCAGACACGCCACCGTCTGCCGAGCCGGAGTCCGAGTTCCAGACAGGTCGCATGGGCGGGTCCTGACGCAATTCCTTGGGGTACTTCCGGAACCCGCCCTGCTCGCGACGTGAGGTCATCGTGGGAGTTTAGTTGGTAAGAATCCGATCCATTGGTACACATACAGTACATCCAATCTCAACCATCCAAGCATCCAATCACTAGGCCACAGAAGCTACATATTAGTATACTGTAATTATATCAACTCTAAAAACAAAACAAATTAACATTCTGGTTAACACGTTTTGTTTGTTTCATTTCGACTTTCCTTGTTACCTTTACGCAGCGAGCACCAGCGGCAAATAGGTACAGAATATCGGCGAGTTAGTGTTGCGGTTTGGCTAAACCGATTGTAATTAAATTTGGCAAAGAGTGTGTAGCGGTTACGTTCGCAACAAAAGCGCCCGGTGCCCTCACTAATTTGCAGCGCTGCAGTAATCCGGTGCCATTGTTACAACCGCGAAATGTAGCTAACGAAGTTGCAAACGATGATTGGTCATATTCCGATGGGTAATTTTGATTTGCTCTCCGATTGCTCTCATTTTTGGGATAGATAACCACGAAACATTCTCTTGTATCTCTTCACAT
>SJJU01017677.1:0-19597 GCA_012932125.1 Conopomorpha cramerella
CTCAATGTTTTGACCATTTGGAATGAACGCAAGAAAATAAATTGCGAAAGGAAACTACCGCTAATGAGAGTGGTCACTTCGGAAGAGGAAGACCACTCCGAGTAATTACTGACCAAATCAGCGACGTACTGCCGAATGGCGAAGTAAAGAGCACACACGAAACCGAAGAGCTTGTTTCAATACATTCATAATATACGTAGAAGAAAAGAGGTAGATATGTCAGCATCGTCGCAAATAGAAATCGATTGTCTCTTGCTTACCCCTCTGGAAGAGAACATGATGTTTCGTTTGGTATGTTTAAACTGGGTGAAATATTTAGATCAGGTCTTAGAAACGTTGGTGGGCTCGTCAATATGAACAACTTTTACTATGAAACGAAATTAAAAAAAAACTAAATGTCATCTCTCTTGGCAAAAACAAATCTATTTTGGATGGATATGAAAAAAAATTGTTAATTTCCCAACATTGTCGTAAAGGTATAGTCAAGCACTGCGTGGATCTTAACACTTCCGGCTTTTTAAATGGCTTGAGTTCTCAACAAACCTTATGAATATGATTCTACAGTCAAGGACTATCTAAACGACACACTTAGGTACATGTTTAAGATTGTCGGATCGATATTTTTATACAATCAAATATCAAATTCTTTACATTGACGTGTTATAAAACAAAATTAACAATAAGGTGCTTCCCGGTAGGTGTTTCTGTCTTTTATTAGAGGTACGGTTAGTAAAAAAAGTGGTCTTTTGATGACACTTTCCTGTGTCACTAAAACGTGAATGGTAGATTTTTTTAAGGATATTATCAATTTCAAAAATAGGGTAGTAGACCACAATCTTGACTGACTGTACAACGTGGCTGACGACATAAGCCATTAACTCAAGCCATTGTGGACGCGTTCAGGTATTAAATTAGTTAAATCAACGTAATAGTGCATTAGTGGATGGATACATAAAACACAATCAAAATAAATGTTAATTTCCTTTATCACAAAGAACATTACTGAATCGTACCTACAGCACAAAGTCGCGTGTGAATCATATTTAAATTCATTCAAGTGTATGGCTCTTTAGAATTTTTCCTACTTAAATTCTGAACTGTGCTTTGCTTAGCTTAAAAAAAGCATGAAGTGTATTGTTTTTTTCTTAAATGGGTATCGTAGTTTGTTATTAGGTGCCTATCAATAAAGATATAGATAGAGTTTGCCTATCACAGAATGATCTATTTTAAAATAATTGCATAATTCAATTTATTAGCTTTTATTTCAATATTTCATTCACAGGAACACATCACTGGTAGTGATCAACGATTAAATATTGTACAAGGTCAGTTTTGTAAATATTTATTTTCAATTGATTAATAATAAATCAGCTAATCTAGGAACAAGTTCAATATAACACACGAGTTAACAAGATATTATTTTTAGTAGATAGGTACCAGTGGCGTGCACAGGCTTTTACGACAAGGTAGGCAGTAATCCCCAAGGATTGACACCTATATATAGGTAACTTGTCTTTACGAAATATAGGTACCATAACTTAACCTACCTATCTACTCACCCACAAAACTCAGGACCTTCGTCAGTCTATTTCGAGAGTACAACAAAAAAAGATTTACCAATACCTCTATTATTAGGTCAGGAAGCCAAAATACTATGGTAAGCAGTCTTTTTGCCTATATGGTGTGCACGCCACTGATAGGTACATGAAAAGGAAATATTAAACCATTTTTCTAAATTAAGCATCGTTACCACCATTTTCTTATTTGAAATAGGTAATTGATGCAGACTAGATATACAAGATAGGTCTGTAACATGAGCAAAAGATTCTAGTGTAGATTATTTCGTCAACTTTGATTTTAGTTTACTTTTATTTAGTTTACTTTTATTTAATTTTAATTCACTCCATAGTATTTATTTCGCAATAAATTGAGTTTAAAGTTAAACCCATAATCAATGTAACTAACATTGCGATATAATCGGATGTAAACCAAATGTCAGTGAACGGCGTTTTCAAAAGAAAGTCCTGTTGATATTGAACGTGTAACAACTTGGATATGAATGGTGTTAAGTGAAAACGTTCTATACTCAAAGTTTTCGCTCCTGTTCCAGGGCCCAGCCTGTATAGGGATGGAATACTAACCAACATGTCCCCCCTGTACCACGTCATCTGTGGGTCTACCCGGCCCATGGCGAGGCATTTTACCACAGAGTCCTTCTCTTTTACAACAAACTGCTTCGTCTCCTTGGCCAAGAACTGCAAAGTATCTGCAGGGAAAAAGCATTTTTTATTATTCTCTGCATTTATTTTATTACGACAAGATTTTACAACACATTTTTTGCGGACGCACACAAATAAAAAGTGAAAATCTTCGATGCCATGAATCAATAAAACACAATTATATGTACATGCCACAAGAACATTTTAAGAATCGTCTTTCCTCGCGTAAGGTTGCAAATAATCGTATTTTGGCAAACTGAGATACCTTACTTAGTACCTAAAGTACCTTACTTTTTTTTTAATGAACGGCGATTTGTTTTAAATAGCTGAATATTTTTT
This sequence comes from Conopomorpha cramerella, assembly GCA_012932125.1. NCBI lineage: Eukaryota > Metazoa > Arthropoda > Insecta > Lepidoptera > Gracillariidae > Conopomorpha > Conopomorpha cramerella. The sequence goes on from SJJU01017677.1 coordinate 2,559, forward strand.
TCAGTTAAATCGGCGCGAATACAATTAAAGACAAGCAACAGAGGTCTGTTTCGAAGGTTGCATGCGTCGTAGTCATGAGTGGTAAGCTCGAGCTTGTCTTTGATTATATTCGCGCCGATATTCCCGGAAAAAATATTGAGTTGCAGACCGTTTACTTTAGTTACTTTACCTTTGACAGACGTCATTGTACTGGTTTCTGGCTACAACAGCCAGAGGTAAAATAACTGTGAACGGACTGTAAGTAGCTTACTTGTCAAAAACCGTCATGTTGTAGGTAATCTACAGTTTCCATCCGGAAGATTATTAGCACTTTGCATCCAATCAGCTTTACTATTCAGGTTAGATTATGCGATAGGTAGGTATGCCATTGGTTAAGTAGTTCGACCAATCAACTACCGTACATTGCACAGAGCTATTAGATTATTATATTAGATTATTACAGTTTACATTATTACAGCATGGATGCGTTTAATTACAATTTACGGAAGACGTGTCCGAAAATCGCAAATTGGAATTGGGACATTACATGGATAATATGCCTCGTTTGACACGTCTTGATGATGACGCCTGATCTCCCTCATCCAGCAGTGGACCTGATGTGGCTGGTGATGATGATGACGATGACATGGAAATGTCATTTTAAGCCGTACCTACTAAGTGAATTTCAGCTGATGATAATGTCGAGAAATTAAAAAGATAGATCTTTTCGTACAAAAAACACAAAAGTTTGTACCGGGAATTCGATTTTTTCGATTGTGGTTATAAACGCCTACTGAACGTAGTAGATTAGATAGGCTTGTAACGTAGAGTAACCAAAAACAGTAGACTTTGGCCTAAAAGGGTATTCCGTGACATCCTGTATAAAGGTTTTACGGAACGGTTTTCAAAATTTCTGGTGACAATTTATCATGTGTGAGCATGTAAACTTTTACCGCCGTATTCAAAAAAAGTTAAAACGTGGACTAACTAGTTGACGTATATCAACTTAGATTGGTTTGTCCTTATTTGACATAGATTTGACCGGGTTATAAGAGCTGTTCTAACTTTATGAATACGAGGGTTAAACTTTACTAAGAAAACATATATTGTGACGTGATTGTCGACTTTACCGGCAAAAGAGGTATAACGTACTTGCATAAAACATAACGACATAATTTGATGAGCCAAAACAAAATAATATCATAGATATTCTGTTCACATGAATGAATCATTTGAAAACTAACCACGAAGCTTCTGCATCGTAAACTATGTTACCTAAATAATTTCACTGCGAGAACTCGACCCTCAATTACACTTGGGGGCCAAGTCTGTTACATTCTCGTAGTTGCGTTGCTCTGGTATCGTAGCGGTAAACAATGTGCATTGTAGATGTCGTTACTTTCATTTCACTCTCTTCTTAGTAAAACAGCGGCGGGTGAGTTGCATCGGCACATCATTTGCCGATGCAACTCACCCGCTGGTTAATAATTAGAACCTACTACATAAAAAAAATACACTTCACGCCTTTTAATCCCAAAGCGGGGTAGGCAGAGGCACTTGCTAAAGCAAGAGCCCACGATTCACCAAGCGTATTTAACCCAACGTGACAGGGGGTGAGCCCATCGCCGTTATAGGGTTCACACACCTTGTGGTGTGCGGGTTTTCATCACGATGTTGTCCTTCACCGTACGAGCGTTGCGTTGCGTACATAGGCTCTGAAAAGAGTCCCATTGGTACACGTCCAGTAGCCGGACTCGAACCCGCGACCTCCCGTTCACAAGTCAAGTATCCGACCAACTGGACCACAGACGCTGCCTACTACATACTGTTTTAGATACAGAAACAATGATGAACGCAATCAAAGAGTAGTGTATCAGTTATGTAGGGTAACTTATACAACGTTGCCCGCGGCGGTGCTTAGACTAATTAGTCGAAAAGTAACACGAGTAAGTTTACATACTGAAGTGCTTCGTCGAATAGAACAAGTAGGTAATGTTATATTGACGACAATGTACAAATAATTCGGAGGAAATTGTAGCTTAATACCAAGAATCTGGTCTACCACCTTAAGGGTGAAATTCAAATGAATCGATGAAAGCGTTATCACTTATACAACGGTTATTATAGGTCTACAAGAACTGGTTATTCCGTACTTGACATACAACTGACAAAGTAAGTTGAGCTTTGTATATCTTCGAAGTAGCAAATCCGTCATTATTAGTAAGACCCTAAAAGGTTATTTTTTTGCAAAAAATTGTTGTCATGTGACAACAATGGGGAATTTTCGAACTCTAAAAGTTTCTTATCTAGATGTCGCTAGTAGATATTCAGGGGGACTTCTGTCAGTTATATTTTAGTGCGTTTTTTATTATTTGGGTGAGTTATTTAGACTTCAGACACTTTTGTAACATGTAGACAAACAATAAAAAAAATTAACTGTCGCCTTCAATACGGACTGCTTGAAGTTAGTAATTTCGTTGACATTTATCCCCCTAATACAACTAGCGCCATCTGTCATAACTAAGAGAAACAGAGGCCCTGAAAATTTCCCATTTAAACGTATTGACGTTTTGGTGTCAGAGGAAGTGTAAACAAAAGTAATATACCTCTTTCTTGACTGACTGTACCTAACATTTTTCGTTTACTCTATTCGTAGGAGCCGACAATCGGCTGGGGTGGTGTCACATGTATTCTATTCCCCGTTGCCACACGGCTAACTATGGCCACCTTCTTTTAAGTAATTCAACATTATATATAATCGTGTAGTTATTCATCGATCATACTTCCTAGACACTGCATGACTGCGAAACTCTTCTGGCAATGCATATCCTATTTCAAGCATATCGTTGCTCATCGTGGCCCTCGTCGCTCCGTGACGAGCGCCCGTGACGTGGGTGACTGACAACCGACTATAAATGAGCCAATCATATGTTTGGGCACGCCCATTCACGACTTCATCTGGTTGCCAGAAGTGTTTTGTCGTTCAATGTGGAGCAAGGAGTATAACCGTTACCCGAAAGAGCTCCATATTTGGTATAGGAGCAAAAGAGAGCAATTGTAAGAGAGTAGTAACCGTCACCATAGCTTCATTACATAGTAATTTCACTTATATCCTAAACCTATCTTCAATGTCGCTACTGAATATCAAATAAATGGAGCCACAGTTTTCTTAGGAAGCCCGATATTCTCGAAAATCATTAAATACCTATACCTGTCAAAGACATACCTGCAGAAAACGACTTCTTATACTCTACAATTTAAAGTAAAGTGCCTTCTACATCCATTGTGATGAGGCAACACACACAATGCTAACGATTTGCTCTGTTGAGGCCGGAGTTCACGTTTAAAGCTCCTTACGGTGAGAATAGTCGGATATTATTTTCTTAGAACGTATGCTTCCAGCAAGTGTACTTATTCCCTTTGTACTGAATAATAATGTAAAGAAGTTGTTTTTTTTTATTTATATTTTCTTTTGTGTCATACGACTGAGAAACTACTCGTTGAAGAATGCTTAGTGATCTCGTAAATTCCGATATTTTTATTTCGTGGCCAATATCGGCGATCATCAAAGCAACGTTCTTATACCTATTTTGTGTACTTTTTGTAGTATGTACCTAGTTTTGAGAAAAAAACATTGTCAGTCTTGCTTTTTGTTTCACTAACATGTGTAATCGACACAGTAATTGTATCTTGAGAGCCGCCTAGACGCGCTTTTTGTAGATTGTTCTTTAAACACAATATTATGTATTCATGGCAAACCGGAAACACTAATTTAAGACAAAGTCTACTGTTCTGTAGACCCTTTTAAGACCATCACCTCAAATAGACCTCTTAATACAAAAATCAGGGATTCGAGTTTGTAAGTATGAGAAGACGATTTTTTTCGTTTTCGGAATTTTCAGACCACCATTATAAAGTACCTATTAAATGTACACCCTACTAAAAACTTTGATTCCAGTGTGGATTCCCGGAAAACATTGGGACTATGACGTAAGTGAAATCGAAATATCATTTAATGAAGAAGATAGAACCTACCTTTAGACTTAGGCAATATTGTTTGGACCTAATTGTTCCTATTTCGCCGTAGAGTACAACTCCAAACAACAATGAAAATTCCTATACTGTGAGGCATCAAGTCTACCTCCAGGTACAAGTTTAAGCTTATCCGTGAATAGTAAGAACTCACAAGCAACGGGTAGGTCAACTTTAAGTTGTAGTGAATGTAAGCTTCGTTTGTCCTCAGCTAGCATTTCAGACATGGACATGTAAAGCTCAGTCCACATTGCCGGGGTATTCGATTTCTACGTACATCCATTTCTGAAATTCCTTATTCCGACAGCCAGGATTAAAATCTGGAAATATTCATGTTCCTCTATTGGATTTTGGTAGAGAAATACACTGTCACGAAAATGTTAGGTACGTAGGTTGTTTGGTGTATTTGTTCTGTGAGACCGAGATTAACCAATATAGTAATAAATTAACGTTCAAATTAACTGTTTAAATGTATAAAAAGATTTGAGATTTGTGATGGAAGATTTTGTCTAGTCAAAATCGCAGTCGGCAACTTTAACCAGAACTTACCTCAGCATTTTACATATTTTTTCAATATTGAATAAGCTTAATTATCGATTTCGACAGATAGTTTCATCTAAACAAAATAATATTTTGTCTACGAATTAGGTGTTGTTATTATAAAATAACAAAAGAGTAGCAGACTCTCTCGTGAGGCTTGAAAAAATAGCAGGCTTTAAAATCCACGCAATTTTTTTTAAATACACAGACGATCTACTCACTCTTGTGACCTACTTGGCTGAATCGTACTGTTCTTGAAAACCTACTGAGGCTATTACAAGCAGGTGAAAATGCAGGAAAAAAATTGTTGTCCTCTTTAATCAAAAGACACAATCACACACCGAGGTCGAGTTTGTACCTTTTTTTAAACGCTATATTCAAACGTTTGACCACCATCCTGCCAGGTATTAAGCAGGGATGTGGTCTAAGATGGAGCACACTTGTTCATTAGGTACATATTTACTCGTGATTTGAAGACCTCCAAACTATACTCCGTAGGAAACACAAACTCTTCCCCATCCTGGCGGTTCGCACTATGAAAATTTTGCCGCGAATCGTTTGGTTCGTAAATTGAATTTCCAAAAACCTATGGGTTGCTAGATTATTTTTTGTCCCGAGGCAGTTACATCTATAATTTTAAAGAAAAAAGGACCGTCTTAAACCAGTACTATTCGCCCGTCCCTACGATTTTAATGCCTGCTATTTTTTAAAGTTTCCTTCGATTTATAGGATCTTCCATCATCAAACCCTGACTTCCTTATAATGGGACCTCTGAAATATTATATATAAACATAAAAAACCTTAATTCGACCGTAGGTTATGTAACCTACGGTGTGAAAGACTCCTTTTTGGAATTCGCATATAAAAGACAATCAGTTCATCGATTTCGTTCATACTCATGGGGAGCTGAAATTGTTTCCGACCTGATTCATTGACACATCCTAAAAAGGTCTCAGCAGAGTTTACAGAAACAGTAAACTTCGGCTTAAAAGGGTTGGTACCTATTTCCCGTTCACGTGTATAAGTATACATATATGCTACAGCAGGCCCATAGAGCAACCGACCGCATTTCACCTTAGCGTGATCGGTGACCCAGCATAACAGGGGTGACCCACGTCGCCGCACGGTAATGATTTTTAGACTACCGATGAATTTTATTTTATTTACCATGCAATTTTCCTGACGAAATTATTAATACTATTAAATAGCGTGATAATATTACACTCGTGAGGGAAAATTACGAATCTCACATATTTTTTTTGCATACAACACAATATAAATACCTCGCAATCCAGGAGAGATAGATATGTAAAGGAGATTGTCATCAAGTATTGTATTAAATTTACTACTTTCTGAATTATATAATTTATCATATTGTTACAACGACACATCCGACCTTATGCTTCTGACGTCGACATATATAAAATTACCCGGAATTTTCGCTGACGAGTGTATTATAAGGTGATCCATTTTACACGCCTCCAACGTATTTTTTAAACAAAGCGTTTTAACGTTCATTTTAATTTGGTATTTCGAATAATGATTGACCTTCTATTGTCGGTAAAACATATTTCATTTTAAAATTATATTATTTCGGCTGGAAATTATTTTTCCATAGCAATTTCGCCCCATATTTTCTTTGTGTAAATATAGGTAGGGACGTGATGTTCCAGTATGTGTGTATATACAGATACAAAATGTCTGCTCCGGTTTTGTTTCTGTTCCGTATGATATTATATCACAAAAACGATCGAAAATATGTCATTTTAAAATTGGTTGTATGATGTAAGTGTTCAGTTTTTGAGACATTGTGAAAAAATTACTGTACGGTATTATAATATACTGTACGGTCGGTCAGTCAGTTTTGATAAAACTCTTGAGTCACTAAAACATCAATAAAGTAGTATTCTTATATTGTGACAAGTAAAAAATGAACCACAATGTTTCAACCAGTCAACAACCTGTGGCTTATTCTACTGTCATGTTCTCATATCTTCTCCACCATATCTTATCATGCAAAAGCGGGAAATGGTAGAATATAATTTAAAAAAAGGGAACTGACTTCACCCTTCACCTGTCGCCCGCCCATTCGATTTTTGAACGTTCCTCTCGATTTATCGGGTCATGATTTGCTTATCATGGGATTATCTTGGAAACATATTTATTAAAAATAAAAATATCAAAGTCGTCATTTGTGGCATAAACGACGAAGTTATCCGTGAACAAATATAAAAAGTAATTCTGTTTCTTTTTTAATGTTCCTATATAATAATTATGCACTGTACAGTAAAGCAAGGTAGTACTTTCAAAACAGTCCACGCAAATAAAAACATTTTCCAATGAACAATGTCTTCAATGTCAAAATAAAAAAAATGACCTTCCTCTACGAAAACACGGGCAAAGCATTAATTCATTTGTTTTTTACAACCTGCGACAAGTTATGTTTTTCATGGTCTGCATAGCCTTCCAAAGTTTCAACAAAACCTTCTCGAAACCCTGTAGACCTGTGATATAGCCAGTATCAAAATTAGTGGACTTAAATTTACACTAGAATTCAACATGGACAGGCAGGAAATGTGCGAGGCGTAATATTCCTATTTTGATGCCGTCTCTTTCATCGGGATACGTGCGAAAGTGACAGACTGTGTGACTTCAGTCCGGACTGATGGACATGTGAAGAGAGTCGTTTCTACCCATTAATGTTTCACGTATCCACTCATTTATGGTACAAGTAAGATTGGATATTAATTTTACAATCACTGTGTTTTGTCAATCTCCGTTAGGATTTCATGGACAATATAGAGTAATATAGACGTGCAAAAGCATGATTACGTTGCCATCTATTATTAATCTTAGCTAAGTGACCGACGATAAATACCTAACCTACAAATATGTATATGTTTGATGAAATTGTCGATCATGTTATGACAAAGAAATTTTAATATGACAAAAAACGAACTCAAAAAAAAAATACGTCACATACATGTAGCAACCCTTATGAATACATTTTACATCATCACACCTACCTTCACTCCACTTGCGAATATTGCACTGTAACCATCCATACCCCATTGTTATCAAGTTATGGAAGTCATTCTTGCTCGATGAAATCCTTGAGGCGTTGAATGAGTTTAAAAACTTTTCCAATTACAGCGTAAACTTTCTGTATATGTGGGTACCTAAAAAAACTGTTCATTCCCTCACATATTAAGGTACGCGCTGAAAAAAATGTCTGACTACAACTACAACAGTGCTAGTACATGGAAGCACAATAATACATGACGCAACCTACACATACGACACTGCAGAATTAATTGATTCATTCGCTTAACAAAGGAATAGTTGTAAACACTGAAGGTCTTATTAACAAAACGTAATATCTTTATTAAGTATCAGATTCACACAACAGACGAAAGAATCAACACTAGATTAATATAATATCTAATCCCAATCTAATTTTAAACTTGAACGAAAAATGTACCGAGGCTAAATAACATTGAGCATTGTAATTTACAGAAGTTAAAATTATGTTTATCTTAAGACCAGCTGCAACAGAATATGTACCTACACAATACTTCGATAATGAAACTAGCCATAGCACGTAATCTGTTCTAAAGCTCAACGCAAGAGCATGAGCCTAAGCTTATCGTACTGTCCAAGGGAATCCGACAGATATTAACCGTTTCTAATCGGTCAGGGGTGTCCCGACCGGTATATGAAGTAACACTACGTATAGTGATTGATCGATGTACAACGTTTATACATATATGCCGTTCACAGGCGTACGTACGGCATAGCTATAAACAATACCAACTTCCTACAGCCACAAGCATTTTCAGACCTTATTTACATTTCGAACAATACAATACGAAGCACAACAAACGTCGCACAATAGCACAAAGCATCTGCAAAATATTACGAATGTAGGTGTGCTGGTTAATAAGCCGCTGTAATAATGCTGAAAATGTTCGTCAACATCCGCCCAATACATTTACCTGGGGGTCAAGTCTGCTACACTCTCGTAGACGCATCGTACTTGCACCGCAGCGGCAAACGTGTGCATGGCTGTTTTACTAAGGACCACAATTAAATGAATGTAACAAAATCCGCAATGTGCATCGTTTGCCGCTGTGATGCCACAACGATGCAACGACGAGAGTTTAGCAGACTTAGGCGCCTGGTTGATGTAGGTATGTCAACATAGACAGACACATAGTGTGTCCGTAGGTATTTAATCAGCTTTTGAGACATTAACAGTGCACTAGAGTTGTTCTAACTTGTGAATACCACGGTTACAATACAAACAGTCATGCAAAAACAAACAAGTGTGTAAGTACATCAGTCACAGATAATTAAAGTACCAACAGTATATAACATTAGGTATATAGGGTCAGATTATTAGTTGCAGACCGTGTGTGCAATGTCATGGGGTTATTGGAAAAAGGTTCATAAACGTCTCACCATAAGCCGCAAGGTTGAGTGACACTAGTACTTTGGGGGTCGGTGTTTGCAGCACGCATGTGTACACCCCGGACTGGGACTTGGTCAGCCTGTTCAGGTACAAGGTGACGACGCGCCCCACCACGGCCGAGTACACGTCCGCGCCGCTGCTTTCACTAGGAACATACAGTTAGAGTTACTTTTCTGGTGAAAGGGTCGTACATCGGCACATGCAACTTGTCCTGACAAATTAAGAAAAATCGTTACTGCGGTTATTCGAAAGTAATAAGCGATTCATTTTTATTTATCTAGATTGTGATTATTCGATATTGTATTTACTACTAATTAATTTATTTTTTTTATTTAACGATCGAACCTTTGTAAGTCTGGGACAAAAATTAAAAGTAGTGAAGCTTTCTAAAAATAAATCGTTACTTATTTTCCGAGTAATGCTTCGCAAGTCCTTTCAATTGATACCCATATTGTAATGATGCATTAAAGATAATAAGCCCGCCATTTTGAAAGTGCCGCCATGTTGGATTCAAAAACGTCACATGGTAACTCATGTGACGTGTGACTTGGTTGAAAATATCTGCTTCAAAATTGAGTTGCAAGATTCCAACCGTACAAACATCTTACATATCTACTCACAAACATTGCATGTGAAATAAAAGCTGCTTTGCTTCAAATAGGCCTAGCAGTAGACCCAAGTATTACTCGATGTGTGAAAGTAATTATCGTACGATAGACTAGCTACTTGTCACGAATACCCATGTGATTTGTCGAAAAGAACCCTAATTAATATGGCGTCCTGGGTGGCACGTAAAAAGAAACAGGTAATTCAACGAAAACCTTTTACAGTTTCTATTAATACTGACTGAAAATTAGGAATAAATTCTCAAATCTACCGAATATCCAGACGAAATTTATATCAATCGGTGCAGTCGTTTCAGAGGAGTAACTAACAGTACGACACGATAATTTTATACAGGGTACTTTTATACGCGAACTAAAAAATATAGTGTATATTATTTGGTGCCTTTACGTTAGTCTGATTTGAACTGCAACAATGTACTTAAAAAAGTACATTGTTTCGGAATAAACCGAGTTTAAAGTTTATACCCATAAACAATGTAACTAACATTTGTGATGTCAACTGAATGTCAGTAAAGGGCGTTTTGAAAAGAAACTAACGTCTATTGAAAAGTCTGTTATTGATATATTTTAAACTTAAAACTACGAGGATAGGAATAGTGATAACTGAAAATTTCTATTCTCAAAGATCCTATCCTAATTCTATTCGACGCAGCTTCCTGACGTAACATCCGCGTACAAAATGTTGCTGCTGACCACGCGGCCATTTCACTTTGTTAGAAATTTATCGGCACTGCACAGCACCACACATTGAATATGAACGCGTTTTTTTTTTACCTATCCGTCAACATAAACTTGTAAAAATTAAAAATCGTGACTTAATCCTAAAAGGGGTACGCTTAGGGCTAAGGAAAATTATAACAACGAATAAACACATTAATATCTGTATAAAACATTTTGAGGGCCGCGGTGGAGGTACTTAATAACTGAACGCCAGTTGTTTCAGTGCAATCGGAACACATTCAGATTTCCGACCCGTTCCATTTGAAATTTGTGAGCGAATGAAACTTTTTGTTTACAAATAGATTTATGGCTACGTGTAAAAAATCATTTTATTTGCATCAACGGTATCAGTTAAATGTTTTTTTTTTCAAATTGATCCAGTAGTTTCGGAAACTAGTCAATTCAAACTAAATAACACTATGTATCAATACTTGCTGACCCGGAAAAAGTTGTTATGCCAATATTTTGTGTTTTCCTGCTATACATGCATGTGTTATACATACAACCCTTACACTAAAATCACATACATGCACGCTGCGTGGTTTTGATACAAAAAATGAAGAACATACATACATAGGGACAAACAGCGGGAGCCGTCATTGTTTTATACTATGTATTGATGAAAGAATAGATAGCCGTCCTCCCTTCTTTCACTCTGACTAACTAAACCGACCAGACTAGTTATTTGGTTTGTGCCTCAGTATACGATTTATTTCCTTTCGGGCCAATTATTTAAAATTAATGAGAACAATAAATAATGTATCAATTAGTAATACCAAGAACGGATCAACTTGCACACTATAAATGCGATAACTACGTACTATTTTGATCCATAACCGACCGACTTACATACTTACCTCTACAATAAACATTGTTCCAGTGAAAGTTGTTCCATTGAGAAAACTGTCTTTTTTCCTACTATTTGGTAACAAACCAACTAAATATTTATTTATATTATAAATGTATAATACTTTATTTATAATTATTTCGGTATAGAAAATGTTGGTCGGTTTGGAAAAATATGATTAAGTACTACTAATAATTTCTGAACGTCTGAAACGAAGAGTGCCTTTTACGTTTCTTTCTTAAAAGAAGCAACATCATTTCTTGCACACAGCATTTTTGATGTAAGCACCTGTAAGTATAATAACATAACAATACGAACAAAGTCTAGGGATTTCGCAGGTGAAGGTAAAACGTCCAAGAGGAAAGCGGCTTCCCACAAATGTAGTAAGTTTATTTAATAGTTTTATTTGTATGTTGTTCAGCTGCCGGTTCAAAAAGTAAATAGAAAAATAAACTGCCCTACCATACCAGCCGATTTTATTAAACTACTGCCTAAAAATTTATATTAAAAAGGTCCTTAATTCAAACTACTCTTACAAGATTGTACATATCCCCTTAATTCCACTAGAGGACATAATATCTGATAGATGGGTATGGACGGTATGGGTAGGAAAAACCGACATCGATACTGACTATGAACAAGTTAGCTTAGAAATGAAACCTTCCCATACCGTGGCCAGCTGCCAAATTGGGCTTCCAAATTTAACTAAGACGGTCTCTCCAAGTCACATAAAATTACAATAAATGATCTAGGATAGTTCTGAAAACCGCTCCCATAAGCAATTATATATGAGTTTAGGCATGTTTGTCTACTCACTCATCGGTGATGGCTTCGTTTTGCGGGTTGATCCACAAAATTTCAGCGTCATCGGGGCCTTCGGGACAACTGCACTCGTAGAACGTGGAAGATTCCACTGGGATACTCTTTGACACGTTGATTCGGGTGCAGGCCCAAGCAACTGGAAAGAACGAAATTTGAATTAATCCGTTTGTTGAAGGGAATGCGTGTGGCTGCTTAGATAAGATTGCAGAATTATGAAGTACTGGCTGAACTGGCAAACGCTGTTTTACCAATATACTTTATAGCATATATGTTATTCTGGTTTATAAGATACAATGCTGCCGAGTTTCATCAAAATCATTCAAGTACTTTTATCCGTACATCCATCTAAACTTTCGCATTTATAATATTAAGTAGGATCCTGTACGGTCGGCCAAGAAAATGGTCTTGACGACACTTTTTGTGTCACTAAAACACCAATAAAGTAGATTTGTTATATTGTGATAAGTAAATATTGAACCTTAATATCTAATGACATTGATATGAGTATAAACTTTAGGATTGCAGAGCAGATTCTTTGCGGACTGTACGGAGAGTGACTTAAGTTTTGATCTCATCGTTGGCAATGCACATTGGATACTTGTCTTACAGCTTTGCTTGTAGTTAAACAAGAAAGAAACCGAATTAGATTCGCCGAACACTATACGCTAAAGTCTTAGATCGAACCAACATCCTTCTGACAACCCATCAAATGAACTCGAAGTTGAATATCTGTGATACGGTATCCGCGAAATTTTAAAATATCTGATGGTTTACACAGTAGTACCACAACCACACGTTTGTCGAATTCGATATACGTAAAATAACTTTATTATCTGGAAAACGGCAATGAATCTATTGACATTAATAAAATCAAAAGTCAAATAAATTTTGTAAACATACGTCGTAAACGTTATTGACTGCTAAATAAATGATAAAATAGTCGCAAGATTATGACATAATTATTATTTACCAAAACTCAATACCGTACCTATTATTACAATTCGTGACTCAAATCTTACAACGTGAGCCTTGCTTGGCTCTCGATGTTAGTATGACTTCAGTGAAAGGAGTACTGTCTAATCTCGAAGACAAGGCACGTACGTATCCACCCACCTTTTTTTCCTAAACAATTTGGTTTCAAGTTCTGCTGACTTTGGTTAAAAACGTCGTAGTAAGATTTCTAAGCAACCCGTGTGCTGTCGGGGCACCCTCCCCACACTACGCAACAACAATAAAATCTAACGAGATGCTTCCTGTGGAAAATTCGGGTGAATTTTTTTATGACTTCTTCTGTAGGTATGTATTTTTTTTTGTAAAAAAAAACGGGGCTTTTCATGTTTGATGCCATCAGTACAACACTGAATGTAGGTTAATAAGTTATAATAATAATTCGTATAACGTTAATGTGCTATTAACATAATACCTATGCACTGACGTCTGTTAATCCCTCGAATAGATTTAGCGCATCGCTACATTGCTATCCCAGTTAATCGCTTATAGCTTGCAACATAATTATTCCGAACTAAATGTTTCCTATGTACACTTCGTATACCTACCAAAACTGTATGTACCTAATTTTGACTCTGAGGTAGTAAGTTGGGAAATACATGCAACTTAACCATTCAATGTAGATATCGAGTACACAATAACAGATTTCCCAATGAATTGAAACAAATAAACAAGTGAAACAAATAAATTACAAGTACCTCTTTAAAATAAGCTTTTAATATTAAAATACGAAGCATGCGAGAGATCGTCAAAGAAAAAGAACTTCGGAAAGCATTCGGGCTAGTTATCTATTCGATTCTACAATCTTTCGAGGTAACGATGCATCGAGCCAGTAAACAATCGCAATCGTAATGCTTCGACTTCGTGAACGTCCTATGTACGGTGTTCGGGGTAGTGTTATTCGATCGATAGGTATTCGATTTAAAGTAAGCAACCCAACTAAACTACCTAGCAAGACGATTCATACGAGCCCGAACTCTATGGGGTAGTGTCGATTAATTACTGTGTTTCTATGGCCATATTCCCGCTTCATCATCGAATCAGTTCCATTTACGCGAACCAAACGGTTTGCGTCTACTTTCATAGTGCAAACCGCCAGGTTGTGGAACGACTTGCCGGAGTCTGTGTTTCCTGCGCAGTACATTCGCGGGTGAATAGGTACCTAATGAACAAGTGTGCTCCATCGTAGACCACATCGCTGCTTAACATCAGTCAGGATGGTGGTTAAACGCTTGTTCATAGTGATAAAAAAAAGTTCCATGTCATAATAATTTTGTCATTATGATCCTATTTGCATTTGATTTATATTTATTTCCGATCATGATGATGATGATGATGATCCGATTTACACATACTTTCAAACTTCAGTTAAATTGGTAACTGGGAAGTGGAACAAGTTCAACTTGCAAGATTTGGTGACAAAGATACATCGCGACAGGTGAAAGTACATAATAACATCCGAGTTCCCTCAATCTTCAGAAGAGGGTGGACAGAACCGTATCAATAGGACCCGGAGACCACATTTAGTATAATAAGGAGTTAAGAATGTCAATATGGGCATTCAGTTAAAGTTAAAGTACCTGGAGAAATTAATAAGACTAAATCTCTCGATCTCATAGTTGGCTTCTAAGACATGTCAAGAAGAATGACAAACAAATTCGCTTAGTAACATTTCATCACATCAATAACTATTAAAATGTATAGCAAAACTTCTATTAAATACTGGTCAATATCATAAAGAGAAATTGGTTTATCAAACTCATTTCCCGTTGGACTATACAGTCGGCGCCTTCAATAATAATTTAATAGGAACCTGGGAAGTCCAGGTTGTATTTATAAGTTCCTTTAAGAATTATTACAAAATGAAGTAAGTCACACAGAAATTGATGTAAAAGAAAGTGGACGTAGAAAACGTTATAGTGAACGTTTTAAAGAAAATTTAAAAAAACGCCTCGTTCAAATTCGGGGAAAGAGTATTAAACAACAAATTTTGTGCTTAAAAAATAACTTTACACTTCTACAAGTACTAGATGTCCCGCGGAGACGGCACCCGCAGCTTGCAGCCCATTTCCGTGAGAAATCCGGAAAATACTTACTTAATACTTGGCCTATGTTTTATTCCGATGTGAGTATATCTTTAATTGCGAAGTTTAGTTCTCTTTTCAGGAGTTTTTGCCTGAGAGAAAAACAAAAAAAAAATTATAGTAGACTTGGAATATATCCTTCTGATTCGAAATCGGCCAGTTTTGTTTAAGTATCTACTTCAATGAGAGGCTTCTTTAAAAAAAATAAATAAAAAAGAGCGAGTTCTAAAACGAACTTGCATTTCGTTTCCCACTATCTTTGACATATTGTTTTTTTATGATAGCGAGTAATTATATTCGCTTGCAAGAACTTTCGTTCTTAATATTAAAAAGTCTTTTATAAATGATTTTAGTACTTAATATTAAAAAGTCAATCCGGCATGTCACAAAATATAAAATTACCAAATAAGGTATTATTTATGTAAGCTAAGCATACGACTGCACCACACGACTTGAGTATGTTTTAGAGCTCCCGCAGACTAGAGAATTTACTCGGCCGATAGGTTTAGTTCGTCGCATAATCAGTATGAAGATGTAAGTCGTTCCACCATTACATTTTTATACTAATTAATGCATCGACCGACTAAGTCTGTCTGAGAAGCCTCTAAGGATTACTATTATAACAAAAGAAATATACGTTTACGTCTTTTAGGTAATCGATACGGGTTAAAAATGTTTAATTATTCGAATAAAATGCAAGAAATTCTCAGAAATCTATCAATTTACTACTTATGATGTCCTTTTCATAAGTAATTAAAATAAAATAAAATAAACGATAGACGCAATAATTCTCTCTCAAGCCAGTTATATTAGTTACATAATATATCTATTAATGTTACTTGAGGTTAATAAAAGAGTGTATGTGCTATCAAAGAACACACATCCAAATTGTGCCGCGCACGAGTCTATTACCCTGTGACATAAATATTAAGATTCATAAAATATTGTATGGTATTTGCTCCTCTACATAACCGATATGTATTAATAAAGGGCATAGTTGTTCCCAATTGTTTGCCCTCCGTGGAGGTCAGAGTATAAGAAGTCTATTGCGTGCAGCAAAGAATAATATCGTAGATCGACCGTTGCAGTTGTGAACTATCCCCGTGCCATGAGACCTCAAAGTAATTAGTAACAGTGACAGTGTTATACCACTCATCTAGTTCTGTCTCTGTTACACAGCGAGAATAATGTTAGTACAAGACCTCATGGTACGGGGGCTGATATCTACAAAGAATTCACTGCACTTGCATGGCATCTTACGAACCGTAATTGCGGATGCCGCAAACGTCAATCTCAATAACATTACGATGTTCGTTGCGTGATCTCAGTTTTACATTTATGTCATAGTCCGTCAGACGCAGCAATGTACATTGTGACGTTTATGAAATCATGCTCAAGACTTAAACCAATCAAAATACACTCAATTTTTTTTTTGATAATAAAACTTCAATAAATTCTGAAAGTAGTAATATGGAATACCAGCTAACAATTTTTTTTTACTACCTTTTTCGCTATTTTACTGTCTTTGAAAAGCAGTTTCTTTTTCACAACTAACTCTCCTTGACTGCGAGATATTTGGGACGCAAAATTACGTGTGACCCGGAATTTTGGTCATAAGTGTATAACGTGTGTGCTATACGTGGTAGATCGGCTGAAACGTAATGGATATTGTGCCCAACGGCACTTCTGTTGTTCTCGCTCTGCTTTGACCTTCAATTGCTCCCTGTTACAGCAGCGAATGTTTGACGACATCTAATAGGAAGTCTTGATTGGAGACGCACTTGTGGAATTTCTCTTTTCTGATTGACGACCACAATATGAAACATGAACGCTCATCGGTCGTTTTTTTTAAGATCAGTTTTTTGGTCAAGATGGACATACATACATATTCAATAATGTATGAATACATT